>DF240257.1:0-104556 GCA_000507305.1 Breviolum minutum Mf 1.05b.01
TACCGTAACATCCAGAGATCACACCATTAAAAGGGGGACTTCCAACATCTCCCGTTGAAAAAACAAACTCCTGCAGACTTATATAGATCCAAAAACACCACACAACATCCTTTTTCAGGTTTTTTGTTGCAGGATTTGGGGGCAGATATGCTTGGTCAATGCCGACTTTGATAACTCCATGGTGAAAAAGCTCACTTTAAAGGTCATTCTCAGGTGCTTTCTGAAATTTTTTGTTTTTTACACTTACATGGGGGAACTGATTCCCAATGTAACAATTTCAAAAAGTCTTTGGTTCAAGCACCATCTACAAGGTGGGCCCTTACTACTTGTAACTATAAAGTGATTTCAGCCCTATAAATGGCCGAAAATAAATGGGTAACTGGGTGATTTCACCCTGCATCCTAACAACTCCATATGGTTAGAAGATTAGTTTCCTTTTTGGAAGGCCTATTTTTCAGGGAAAGATCTATGTTAGTTTCAGGGAGTGATTTCACCCCTATAAATGGAGCTCTTTCACTTTCCTTACGTGGCCTGGATCCGGCGGAAGGAGGAACCGCGCCTAGATGGCTCCGATTCGGTGAAACGACAGGACGGCTGCGGGTGATGTTTCCGGATGTCCAGGTCCTGGGTGGATGTTTCTGAGCCGTTTATTAATAGTGTACCCATGGTATCTAGCTGGTGTTCTCCAGGGATTCTTGGGGACTATAGTCCATCAATACCACTTTATATAGGGATTTCCCATAGGGGTACGCTGGTATGGGGGTACATCCAACTATCTCCTGATTATTTCAGTTGAATGGGTATATCTTGGTGGTTTTTCCGAAATTTGCGAGGAATGTCCCAAATTACTGGGTTTGTTTATATAGTTGGTGTTTTGTTACCTTGTACCATGATACATCACCATTAAGCCACCATTTGGGATATGTGTTTACTTTTTCCAGGCATTTTGAGCAAATCAAAGATCATTGGGGTTGTTTTAAACACGCATCGTACAAGGTGGGCCCCATCGTTTTTAGAAATGGAGTGATTTCACCTATAAATGGCCAGAAATAGTGACTGGAGTTATTTCACCCCTAGAACAACTAGTGCCTTTGTGCCCATCAAACGTAGCCACGTGAAGTGGAAAAGGTTGAGAGAATTGGTTTCTCTGCCAACGAAATACATGGCAAAAAAGGAAGGCTCAAAATGTTTTCGATCCCCCGGAACTTCCTGAAGAATCACCATACGCAGATGCTCAATGTATGGTGATTCACTTACATTTACCATACAAATTAGCCAAATGTAGGTTCAACATATCATATATTGAGTTTCTGGGAATAGTAAAGACTTAGACTTAGATGTGTAATATCTACTACCATGGATTCCATGTTGGGGTTGAAGTTGCCGGTTTTTTTGCACAGATGTGCATCGTCCAGAGTCCAGACTTCTTACCTTTGAATTTCTGATCCATGATGCCTGACATCTCAATTTCTCCATGTGCCATTAAAATGAGGATAATTCACCCAGGATGATACTTGGACGTTTCACGACCTGATTTTCAAAAAATCAGTAACATTTGGAAAAAAGGTAGACTTATAGTTGACGTGTGGTAATTTCGGGGAGTATCCAATCCATGGGAGTTATTTCACCCTATACGGAAACCCTGGTTTTGTTGGGCCCACATGGGCCCGGGGTGTTTTTAAACCCAAGATGCAATACCAGGTCCACTCAATGGAGCTGAGCCACTTACCTTAACAATCAATCAAATGTACACGGGAAAGGCCCCGAAAACAGTTGTAAGTAGGGTGAAAATGGGTGAATTAACTCGATTTTTATACAGGTATACCGGTATATCTATTCCAGTTAGCCATTTATTTATTTTCGGCCATTTATAGGGGGCCCGACATCACTCCATTTACAAGTAGGGGCCCACCTGGTAAAAATCAACTATTCTTGGATCGGTAAATAGGCCAGCCCCCTTGCGAGTCTAGGGTTATGAATGACAGTAATAAATAGTGATTCATGACTAAATCGTTGGTCCCCTATAATGGTAATTCGCCAAGTTATTCCCCCCGCCCTTGACCCAGATGCTCCATGGGAATATTTACGATAAATATGGTAAAAATGTGGTTTAAATTTCTGCAGTCCCATGGAGCACAATGGGTGAGCTTGAAAAAATCCCCGATCCTTGGGTTGGTCACCTGGCTCCAACCAATGCTAGGATGACCGTGCTGGTACACCTTCGATTTCAAGAGCTGCGGTGCAGGCGGATTTCAACGAAATCGCAGTGACGGGAAACAACGACTTGGTGTCAATCCCTAAGAATCCAGACCCATCCCGAAAAATCGTAGGATTGATGGTCCAAATCCCATCCCCAAAAAAGGATTGTAGATATAATCCCTTTCTTAGGACATACTGTTGATGGCTGAAATCCGGCACCAGTTGATGACGGTAGTTTGTCCGTTTGTCCCATTATTTTCAAGGTTTTATCACCATTCCCAGGTGGTTGTTTGGGATTTCTGAACCATCAACAGTAACCTGGATCCTTAGGGAATGTTCAACTAACTGGTGGTTTCAATGTGTTTTTGATTTTCACCTCTACTTGGGGAAATGATCCAAATTGAATGATATTTTTCAGATGGGTTGAAACCACCAACCAGTCAATGGTTTGCTTTAGACACGAGGTCTTTTGTTTGTGCCTTTTGTTACTAGCCGCTGTTAGGTTATAGTGCAGCCCAACACAGCAGATATTCAGCTTTTCCAGGTGTTTGAGGAGTAAATTTCATATCCCCAAGGGGGTCATATTATATCTAGGTGGTGGTTTCAAATATTTTTTGTGTTCACCCCATACTTGGGGAAGATTCTCATTTTGACTAATATTTTTTCAAAGGGGTTGAAACCACCAACTAGATATTAATTGAATGGAATATTGTTGATAGTTATGATGATAATATTATTCCAAGATATATAAATATAAATGACCCAACTTATGACGTGTTTCTTGTTTAGCTGTTGTTTTTTGATGGATTCTATGTGAAATCACCATTAAACACTACCAATTTGGGAAATTGGTTCACCTTCAAATCTAAGTATAGGGGGAATCAAACAATGCAACATGTATTTATCGTTATGTTTGGTTACCAACTATATGGTCACCAATCAGGGCTAAACTCTATTTGTTTATTTGGGGTTCATCATATTAGAAACTTACATACAATGTGTATACACATACTTGTATATCTTGTCTCAAAAATAAGTGCTTCAAAACTTGGACACAAGTGGCTAATAGATATGGCTTTAATAAAACTTTTATAGGTATCCTGTACTAACTTGAGTTTGGTGGTGGTTTCCCAAAGGTGTAGGGATGCAACGTTGCTAGGCAGCCGCAGCTCGCGCAGTACCGAGTGGGTCCTTTGGAGCATCGATCTTAGCTTCCATACAAGAAGCCACGTTGTCCATGTTGGATGCCAGATCGGAAGATGAGGACCGGACCGTTGGACCGTTGAGACTTGTGGGGTTTGGTAGAAGTTATTTGTTTGTTGTTGAGTTATGGAAGGTATGGGGGTCCATGTATAAATGGCCGAAAATACAGGGGTAAAGGGGTGATTTCACCCGTTTGAGTGGTTTTGGAGTGTGGGAGGTCAGTGGGTTGCATATGGAAGTGGTCTCCGTTCTTTTGAGTTGTGGGGGGCGAAAAAATGCACATCAATTCGGCCCAAAATGAATGGCGTTTCCTGGGCTGAAAAAAAAACCTTTCATCAAAAATTGAATGGGACCAAATCCTAACGGACCCCTAAGTTGCTAGCTAGAGCTATTAGATACTCAGGTTTTCTGTTCGGGGTCCGGGGGGGCCCGTGGGTCCCCTGTTGGAGATTTCTGGGGGAACCCACCCTACTTTCGTCTCCAGCGTAAACTGGAAAGGGTTTGGAAGGTCAAGGAATATTTACCTACATATTCCTATGGAATATATTTAAACCATACCATTTTAAAACAGCCAATTATTGGAAGGGTCAATGGAGTCATGGCAATTGTTTGTTTGTTAAAATTTTCACCTTGGCTCAAAGGTGGTCCGTTTTGAAGTTCGATCTTTTGAAAGCCGAAAACCTCCGAAAATCGATTCGACCTGATCAGGAGAAGACTGGGAACTCGGCTCCTGCCAAGGTGGGGAACTTTGATGAAAGACATCACCATGGGTGGTGGTTTCAAATGGGTGTTTCCAAAAATAAAGGTACCCCAAAATGGATGGTTTATAATGGAAAACCCTATTAAAATGGATGATTTGGGTGTACCCCCATTTTTGGAAACACTCAAATATATTTTTATGTTCATCCCTATTTGGGGAAATGATCCAATCTGACCAGCATATTTTTTCAGATGGGTTGGAAACCACCAACTAGAGCACCTTTTTCACCACCATTTGCTGTGTTTTTTGGGTTCCAAGCACTCAACTAGCAAATCTAAGATACCATGGGAACCCACAACCTTCATTTTTAGGATCCTATGGGGGTGTTTTCAAACATATTCTCCCAGACCCAACTACTGGAATAGAAAAACCTCTTCATGAATGGCTCAATAAAACATGTGATGAATGTTGTTTATAATCATATTTACTTCTGCATACTTGTGCTATATATATTCCATTCAGAGCGTTTGGCTTGAATATGTTTGTTATTCTTCAGCTTTACCTGGTTAGATGATTTTTTTGTTGTTTTCCAGATGGGTGGAACAAAAATCGCCAAGAACTTGCCATTTTGGTACGTTCACCCATTTCTTTGAGCTACTTGAGCTGCTTTCTTGAATTCTTTGTGATCCAGGCTCCGAAAAGGTGTGGAAACCCATTGGGAGAAGAAAAACACGTCGTTTAAAGACTACTACCTAAGTGGGGGCCCATCCTCCAGGTACCAGTTATAAATGGAGCTTATTGGGCCCCTCAAAATGGCCCAAAATACATGGATTTTCCTGGAGTCATAACGTCCACCTCGGTGGAAGTTATGGGAGCGCCCCCCCATTTAGAACTGGTAGGTAGGGGCCCAGCTGATATGGAATATTTACCTACATTTACCATACATGTTTCTGCCAGTTGGCAAGTACTAAGTACATATTCCAAGTCCCTTGCAGCATATTATGGGAATAGGAAACATAATCAAACAAGAAACACCTCAAATCTTTAAGTTTTGAGTTGATTTTATCAGATCAATGAGACTGGTGTACCTACATGATGCCATTTTGAAAATCCATGAAATTAGGTAAATAAACAACAACAACTCGACTGACTCAGCCAATGGCTAACCTTTAAACTTTTGGGGATTACATATTATCTCAGTGGTATGTTCAAATTTTTTTATATATTTTTACAACTACCTGGGGAAATGATCCAATTTGACGAGCATATTTTTCAAACAGGTTGGTTCAATCACCAACTAGTTATTGATAGGAAAAGGTAACGTTTAAACTTTTTGATTTATGGTCCTTTGGCCTCATGAGTGTTTGTCCTGGTGAAACCTTTGGAACCGTCCCTACCAAACTGCTGCTTGGAGTTTTAATTATATAATGTAGCTTGGGTTGGGACAACACCTCCTAGTAACAGTGGCAAATGAAAGTTTTTTTTGGGATCCCCTACTAGGTCCCCTACTAAAATGTATAACAATCCTGGTGATGACGACCAATACATCTAATACTGGGCAGGTGGACAACCCAAAATGGGCTGTAACTCACTAAAAGAAAAACCTTTAGCGTTTGGGACCTAAGTTTTGCCCAGGTTGGAATTGGGGATTCGGCAACACTTTTGATGCCCAAAAATCAGCAACCGGTAGTTTTTTTTAACTGCTAAGCAGTTGGGATGATGGGCAAAGATATGTTATTTTTTGCGTTTTATCTGATGAATTGATGAATTGAATTGTGTGTTTGACTGCGATTTGTTTAAGGTCTTTTTTCTACTTTCAACAATGGGAAATCAAAATTTACCAGCATTTTAGAGAATGTGTTGTTCTTTCTTCCACGCATATTGTAAGCAAATCCAAGTTGATTGTTGTGTCTTTTTTCAAGGCCTATGATTTGTACGATCCCCCAAAAAAATATTGCGAGACCAATCAAGCTGCAAGAACGTGGTGAAACACGGAAACACATGATAACGAAAAAGCATCCGAGATTTTCGGGCCAGTTGCATCGCGACCAGTTACCCGCGGAGTTGGGAATTGCCCCTGAAAAGGTGGCGTTTGTAAGGCAATTGCGGACCCCAAAATGCCCGAAAGATTCAAGTTTAGGCTTTTTAGCTCGCAATTTCTCCCCAAAAGAATTGGTCCCACACAGCAAGTTCTCAGGTTTTTTTTTATCTATGTTTGAATCAGCTGTTGAAAGTCTTTAACTACAACAACTTCTGCCCGCCACTCCTAAAAGGTGGCAAATAGTAAGGAGCCATGATAATAAAAAAACATGGGAGTGGCTAGCCGTCGATCCTTTCCATAGGTGGTATATTGTGTTCGAATATTTCTTGTATATATATATATATCTACCTTGAACCCAAATGGGGCTCCATATTTTGCAAGATTTGCCCCATAAAATGTTGCGGGTCAACCCCCCAAAAAGAGGTCAATTGGGTTCTAGGTATGTATAGTTTTTTTTGTTATGCTTCAATGGGGTGGATTTTCCGAGGGTGATCACAAAACCCAACAAAAGCTTCGTTGTGATGTGCTGAAAGCTCGTGTTTGACTCACTAAGTGAAGCAGCAAAAGACCTCGTTGTGAACACAAAAGTGATAGCTTCTCACACATGTTTTGTTTGGGAATCTTGAATACAGGATTCCTAACCCTTCTGTGAATTTTGTTGTGTGCGTGTTTGAAAATTACAGGGGTTGCTGCCCCCTCCAAAAAAAGTCATCAACAGAATCTGGCTGCTAGATTGAGTGGATTACCAGCTCTTTGCCGGGCATTGCGACAAAAAGATGGTGGGTGATTGAGGTTACAATTGCCACCAGGGGCTATCATCAAGCAGGAGGCGTTTGGTGTGGAAGAACGGGAGGTTTGTTGGGCAAATTTTGGTCAGATATCTCAGAACTTACCTCCAGACAAGGTTTTTTTTTCCAAGGTTTTGGAAGGGTAAATCCCTTTAACTGTCACCTAGTTGGTGGTTTCAAAGATTTTTGTTTTCACCCCGATCCTTGGGGAAGATTCCCATTTTTACTATTATTTTCAACCGGGTTGCAACACCAACCAGTCATTTTTTGGTTCACAAGATGTTGTTTTTTTTCACCATGGCATATCATGTAAGTCACTGTAGGTCATGTTGTTTACATAGTGAGTATCTGAGAAAGTATTTGAAACGTCGCGGATTGTTCTGTTTGTACATTTCAAATTGGGTTTGTGAGTCCAAGATGGATCCTATGGGTTTTTTCAGCAATTCTCATGATTTGAAGAACATGAAAATTCTTCAAAGTTCCTATATAGTGGTTTTTTGATCAACAAATCTCATCCAGCCAAAATTCCAACAAAGTGGGCCCCAACACCAGTGATAAGTAAGTAGGGTTGCAACTCCATTTATAAGGGTGAAACAACTCCAGTTACCCATTTATAAGGCCATTCACAAGGGTTATTTGACTCCATTTGCAACTAGTAGGGGCCCACCTTGAAGTGTTTTGAAGATCCCGGGTGATCAAAGAGAAAACGTTAACCAACCAAGTGGTCCGGAAAAATGAATTAGAACTGAGAATATGAATCCTAGCCACTTTAACTTGTGGCTTCTGATCTGAATTTTATTCCTCCCTAAGCATCCTTGGACCCTCCAATGCCAAATGGAAGGGTTTTGAACCAATATAACAGGGGTCCGGGTCCTCAAAATAGCAGTTTTTGAGGTCAAGATTCGTAGGGTTACCCAAAACAACCTGAGTAGTTTAGGCCCTTTAGGGCTGTTTTTTTGTAAGAAATACCTTCCCTGAAACTACCAAATCGCACCTGTACAGTAGTTGGGAGATTACTTTTCTTTGGGGATGGCCTATATTTAGTGGCGAACTGTTAGTTTCAGGGTGGTATGTCACTGAGCTTTACTAACCCTATATAATTGTTCATAACTCATAACTATACCATCCATATATATATATGGTATATTTACCTACATTTTGTTGATTTTTATGGTAAATGTAGGCAATTATACCAGTCCCATGGATGCTTTTTAAATGGGCCATGTTTCATCTCCCCAAACCTGTGGTGGTTTCCGGCCAGGTGCAGGAATATCACTATCACAATGATAGCTCAGGTGAGTGGGGTTTTGCATGAGGAGTTATTGGAGTAGGAGTCATGTCCTGGACCTCCCTTACTTGGAGCATCATCCCAGTTAGTAAGTGGTTAATAACCATGGTTAGTAAGTCCCCTAAGTATCGGGTTGTTCCCCTTCCAAACGGCCGTTTCATGCCTTACAAATGGGGTGATCCTAACTACTTACGAATTGGGATGATCCTCCAAGTACTGCCATACCCCGGCGTTATTAGGAGACGATCAAGGGAATAATCCCTCAACAAAAGGGCCGGCTATTTCCTGCTTGGAGGATCACTTCACCTGGGAAGTAGTTAGGATCACCCCCCAGTTATAAGCCATGAATTTTAGGCCGTTTGGAAAGGGAAGAACCCGATACGAATGGGGGACAAAAATTAATCATGGTTATCAACCACGTTTTTCTAACTGGGATGATGCCCCAAGTACCTACCCCAGGTCCACTCAATGGGCGAAGGTCAAAGCCTACGTATAGCTACATGAAAACCACAAAATTCCATCGACAACAAGCCAAATGTAGGTAAATAGACCAGCCCCATGCAGTGTGAGGGTATGTTTTTTTGTTCGAGTGCCACGCCGACTTTGTACCCTCCGGATTTTATTTCGATCCATGCTATTAAGTGGTGATTTGAAAGATGATGAAAGATGTGATTTCTTGTAAAATCTCGCTATTTTGGATATTCATGTTGAATTTCCGGGGTGTTCTCAACAAATGGTTGGCAGCAAATTTTTGTGGTGGTGGAACTTAGGCAATGGGAATCCTGTACAAGTTGCGGATCATTAGTTTGTAGGAGTATGCCGAAAGAATAGTAGAACCGCTTTGCAGTCTGGTCTCACCCAATCCTGCATCCATGGGATATGCAAATATGGGAAGCCAGGGAGGGGTGGCAGGAGTGGCAGGCCAGGACGGCCTGTAAAACCAGGGAAACCTGGGAGACCAGGCCGGTCAGGGAAGCATGCTGGCAACGCGTTGGAGCAACTAGTGCAAATGGCCTATGCGTTGTTGTTAGGCACCCTCGGGAAAATAGATCCACAAGCCGCGAAAGCATGCGAAAAGGCGATTGGAAAAATCCCCTTATTCACAGTGGCCAAAACATCAGCGCTGCGAATTGAATCCGGATCTTGACAATACATCCCTACATTTCTTGGCTTCCAGTAACACAAAACCTGCAAAAACAGCGCGGCGGCCCCCAAAACATGGGAGGCATATCGAGGGGGTGACAGGCGTCAAGTTTCAACCGAAGCCAGGGACGGCTTTCTGAACTTCGGAATGTTCGTAATTCAGGTTCCAGTTGTGTGAGCAGATCCCAATTTGACTATTCAATTCAAAAGGGTGATTGTGACTTGTTTGGGTTGGTTTTTGGGTTGGTACGGAGCGACTGCACGCTCGAAGGCCAAGAGCATCCAGAAGCACAAAAAGCCGGCGTTGCCAATCCGCGCTGACCACTAGGTCAAATTTTGCACTCCTACCAAGGAGTAGCAAAAGGCGATGTCTGGGGCAGCGTGCAGCCCGGCCAGTGCCACATTGTTAAAGACTGCAAGGAGCTCCTTGGAGAAGCATGGGGACGAGGGCCCGCCCCTGAATTTTTTAGGATGCGATGGAGGCGTGCCAGGAGGTGGAGAGGAGGCAGGCGGAGGAGGCGCAGGACGCTGCTCGCGACGTTGAAGACTTAGGAGCGGAGGTGGGGAGGCGGACGGGTGAGGAAGAAGAGGAGGAGTGGTGGGGAGGGGGCTGCCCACAGACTCCAACACCTGTCTCTCGACCATTTTTTGTGTTTTCCGGGCTGGTGCTCAGTTCATCGTATCTAGCACTCGTTATTGGAGAAAATTTTTCTTTTGCACATCTATATATCATTTTGAGTGTTGCATTAGTGGCATTTGCTTTAGCGCCCAAAGCCACAAACACCACCAACAGACACACACACAAACCATTACAACAGAAGCGCTGACGTGACAACACCAGAAGCACCAACCATTACAGCCTGGTAGGAGGCCGGCGCTGGATAGCACCTTTCTCAGCTACTAGTGTCAAGTACTTTTGCTTTCACCCTTTCTGTACTCGTAGCTGCTCTGCTACTCAATCCTATTCTATTCTCAGCCACACTGCACTCACCTACTCTATTTCTCACCTGTACTCGAAGCAATCGAAGTTCCCTCAAAGTCTTCTCTCTTCTCGTGCGTGATGCTGGGAGAAATGAGCGTTCGAGAACGTGAACTTCTGCTGGAGGGTTCATTGACAGCAGAGCGTGAAGCACAAGTCATGGAAGAACTCGGGCAACCAATGCGGAGGCACCACGCCACTGTACAAGCAGAACAAGATGAAAGGAGGAGGGAGCAAGAGCGGCAGAAGATTGAAGCTTGTGATCGAGACGTGTGCTCTGCGCTATTGGGAGGTATAAAAAGGCGCGAAGTGAAAAAAAGAAAAAGATACATGTCCATGTTTGTTTCATTGCCTTTCTTGTCTGTGGCGTTTTCACTATTTGCTCTTCTGCTGTTTCTTTTTTCCGCTTTTCTCCTCTACTCTGTTCTTCGCTCTGCTTCTTCTCTTTCTTCCTTTCTGCTTCTTTGCCCTGCTCTGATCCTTTCATTTACTCTGCTCTGCTTGTTCTCCTTTTCTTCTTCTGATTTTTGCCTCTGCTTTGTTTCTTGTCCTCCTCTTTTCCTTTCTGCTGTGTTCCTTTCCTGGTTTTGTCTCCTCATCTTTGTCTTGTAGGTCGTGTTTGTACAAGACAGAGGGACAGCGCTGAGTAGAGACCTTGACTTCATTCGTTCTTTGCTCTGCTCTCCGTTGCTCCTCTGTTGTGTTCTTGTCCTCTGCTCTGCTTGCTCTGAACTTTCTCCTTGTTCCTTTTCTTTGCTCCTCTTTGTTCTGCTTCTTTGCTCTGACGCCTTCTGCAAAGGTCTTTGTTCTGCTCCTTGCTTTGCTCTGCTCTTTTTTCATTTCGACCTTGCTCCACTGGCGCGGCTTCCTTTGTTGGCTCTTCTGCCTCTTGGTTGTGGTGTGCGGTGTCGGTGGTGTTCTCGCCTTTTTGGTCCTGTGTTTTGTGTGCTGCTGTCGCCTTTTTGGCGTCTATCGTTTTCATTTGTTTCGTCGCCTATTTGGCCTTTCTGGATATTCGGTCTACCTTTTCTGTGCGGTGTCAATTGCGGCGTCTGTTGGTCTCCAGCGTCGGCCTTTTTGCTTGTCGGCTGTGGGTGGTGTTGCGGTGTAGTGGTGTTCTCGTCATTTGGTCCTTTGTTTGCTGTGCTTCAAAAAGCCGAAATCAAGGCCCACAAGTCCAAATGAAAGGGTATGGCCGAGGCCAAAATCAAAGCCCAAAAAACCAAAAATGAAGGCCCAAGAGGCCACAATCTGAAGGGACGCCAAAAAGGCCAAAATGAAGGCCCAAAAGGAAAAAATGAAAGGAATGAAGGCCCGAAAGGCCAAAATGAAAGGAAATGAAGGTTCAAAACGAACGTAAAGTACTAGATGTATTACTATAATATAGTGCTGTTGTCTCACCTGGTCATTAGCCATTGAAGCGAAATTCCTCGATTTTTTTCAACCAAAAGACAAGATGAGCAGATCCAAGTGTTTGCCAGCTGTGTATTGGAGCTGCTTCTTCACCTGAAAATGTCTCAACCTGTGTTTTCTTCTAACGATCAAAAATTCCGCCAGATAGTGATGATGTGCCTTTTGTGACTGGCGCTGGTGTTGGGGCAGCCCAACACAACAGATTTTCAGCTCTTCCAGGTGTTTTCGGGGTAATTTCATCTCCCCAAGTTCAGACTTTTGTTTGTTTAGTTGGTGGTTTTCCATGATTTTACCATGGGAAATCACCATTAAACCACCATTTGGGTGTTTTTCCAACCACCGAACAAGCAAATCTAAGATGAAATATCTTACTATACATCTTATGTTCCTTTTCAATTGGGTGATTTATAGCTTCCATGTTTAATTTCAGTAGTGCATTTTTTTGACCAGTTGAAGTTTGACCGGTAGAAAACTGGACCACTGACCACACCACAAGATGTTTCAAAAATATTTCCTATAAGCTGTAGTGGGCGAAAACCAACAAAGACCTCTCAACTAACTCATGGTATATTTATCGTCGTTCACCATAAGTTCATAAAAATCAATCAAACGTCAAAATGTAGGTACATTTACAGTGTAACCGTATGGGGTGTTGTTTTTGATTTGCAACATTTTTTGTTTTTCTAATGACACAATGAGATTCAAAATTCCCCAGCAGAGATAGTTGAGAGTGTTCGACCCTGTGGTCCGGAAGTAGATAGATATTGTATCTCAGAACATGCGGTCTGTCACAGTTGAGAAAGAAAACAAATGACTATCTCAAAACTGAATTCCTCTACTTGGGCTTGTACCTGGGGGAATGATCCAATTTGAAAAATATCTTTCAAATGGGTTGAAACCACCAACTAGTTTCAATTGCTGGGATGTGTTCCCTTTGGAACTGTCACTGTCGAAAACCAGGAAAATTATGTTGTGTAGTTTGGAGGAGCAATTTTTCGTAGATTTTGGTGGAATTTGTTCACGATCTGATCGCATATTTCAGGTCGCCTTGGGTAAATTGTTCCTTCATAAATACCTACCTACCAAGGCAAGTTGGTGAGGCATGAAAAAATCCACCCCAGAAATGGAGTCACAAAACAGTCCTAGGAACTAGTTGATAAGGGAATATACGGGTTATAATTCCATTTATCACTATTGGCCGACCCGCTTTGTACAAATTTGGTGACTTGTTCACCTAGTGAAAAACAACCAGGAAAAATGTTGCCAAATTGCCACCCTTTTCTTCTCTTATATCCGGGCCGCAAAGGATAGTAGCAAGAAGAACCGTACCCCAAAACGGCGTGCTTGGAAACGTCTCAGCATTACTGAGCCTCTTGTCTATGTTGGGGAGGGAGGGGGTTGTTGCAAGCGCAAGAGATGTTGAAGGGTGTGGATCAAAGGGCCTCAAAGTGGGCCCCTAGCAGTTCTAAGGAGGGTTTTTGCTCCACTTTTTGAAGTTTTAACCCCAGTATTATGGTTGTTTATAGGAGTTTCCATTTATAAGTAGTAGGGGCCCACCTTGTACTCATTTGTTCAAATATTTTTTTTCCACCTTAAGTCTTCCCAAAAAGTTGTTGGCACTAGCTAGAGCTGGAATGTGTTTTCTTAAGTTTGCATTCCACACGCCATGAACGTAAGACATTTATACCAACATATCCCAAAAATGGCAGTTTGGAAAAGGTAACTCCTTTCAGATATGGTAGTTACAAGTCTCCATGTGAATCCTTAGGATTTGTCGTCTGAAATCGTTGAGAAAACAGGGGCCTGTTCTTACTCTGGAGATATAGAGTATATAATATTTACCTGTCTATAAGGTGATGTTTTCTAAGGTTGGTCCAAAAACTCCAAAAAACCAGTTGTAAGCAGGGTGAAACAACTTCTCCATTTGTAGGGATGAAACAACTCCAGAAAGCCATTTATAAGGATTTTATAAGGCCATTCATAAGGGTCATTTGACTCCATTTAATAACGATCGTAGGGGCCCACCTTGTCCCATCCAATCCAAAGTTCTCAAGATTCAATATTTCTGTTCTGGGAATACACGAGTCCACCAAGAGTTTAAGATGGGGACCACAAAACAATCCTAGAGGTGATTGGATTAGCTTTAGTCATACTGTGCGTGCTTCTGTTGGTTCAGACATCCTGCTAAAAAACAGTTGAAATACATAAAACGCTGTAAACAACAGAGGAGTTTGAGATTTTATTTGAACACAACACAGATATTTACGAGCGACCAATATATGTTTCTTTTGCATTTACAGTTTACAGATATTCATGCTGACATGTATATACCCAACACGCCGGTCGTACGTTGTATTTGCCCACATTTGCTCTGAAAACGGCCCAACTGTGAAGATGAATATACCCATCAACACTGGACCCAGCACCTCCGTACCTTTGTCGATCAAGCAGTTCCTCCTTTTGATGGAAGAAATCCGGCTAAACAGCTGATATGGTAGTTCATTATCCCCTATTTCAAATTATTTAGAGGGTTTCAGACATGTTGGGTGCAGGAATTCATGCATCAGGGGTCTCATGCAATGCCTTCATTTTTCTGAACTTTTCAACACTTCCCAGCTTTCTTTTAACTGTGTGTCCCAATGTCTTAGCCATTTCACACATCTTTCAAGCCAGAATTCAGTTACAGTTTTATAGATAGTTGTTTTTTGGTTTCTTGATTCAACACCTAGTTATATGCTATATTTGCATTAAAAAAAACGTAAAACCTCCTCTTTTTTTAGCCCAAAGTTCCCACCAGGACGATGCCAGTGTCACCAAGTAGTGCCTTGCAAATTGTGATCAACAATCCTGGCAAGTTAGAGTTAGGGTCTCCCCAGACGGGATGGGGGAGGGATGGTTTCTATGACCTTCCTGTTGAAGGTTAGAGGATCAATCTACTAGGGATGTCCGTCCCTTTTGGAAGTTATAGTAAATGTTTGGCAAATGGCTTATAACCTACTCAGAATAGGATTGAGGGTTCCAATCCCTTTCCCTTCTTTTAGGATTCTAGGCATACTCCCTATCCTACGATATTTCTTGGACGCATAATCAGGGTCATGGACTGAAAGTTCCATGCCGTTGATTCTGGACATCTTTTCTTTGCAAGATACGATCAGCTAAGATGTAGGGTATATTTACCGATCCATGAATGGGTTGATCTTTGTTGGTACATGTCGGTTTATATATTTTTATATACATATACCAGCCCAGTGAATCCTATGGCTACTAGTACGAGGATTGATGATACTTAAGTAGTACTTGTAGGCAAAATATATATATATATACATATATATATATATATCCCATGAATCCTTTGGGTACTATTAAGCCATCTCTTTTGGGTTAGTCCTTTTCCCGTGACATGACTGTGAAAGGAGTCCTTTTCCTTCCATATGTCTCCCTGTTTGGCGAAATGGTTGGTCCATTGATTCATTTCATTTCATCGCCTCATGGGATGCCTTCGAATGTCAGTTCCCGGGACCAGCGGGTGTGGCTTGGCAATCTCCTGGAGCCGATCGTTATATTGTAAATGTAGTTATATAGGTATAAGCCCTATAAATGGCCGAAAATAAAATGGGTAACTGGGGTTATAGGCCCCTTAGAAATGCAGGCACAAGCCTACTTATAACCGGTGATGGGGCCCACCTTGTAAATAGAAGAGCCCCATTGAGTGTCTGGGAGAATAAAAGATTCAGATTCATCTCTTTATTTCTGTGGCTGGCCGTGAATACCTGAGCAATGAAAACAGACCTGGTTGTTTAGGGTATATATATATAGGGGATTATACTAGCCAGTCTAAATAGGGATTATAATAAAGCATTATAAGGATCCCTATTAACCAACCATTATAATAATGGAAAAAATTAGGTTTTTTTCTATGACTCACTTGAGGTCATTCTACATACTGGACCAGGCTACGGTGGATGGTCTGATGCTCCGGGTGTCAACCTGTGCTTTTGTTTGTTTCGATAAGGTGATTTTAAAAGGCTATAACCCGGATCTCGTCTCGGTTACTGGTTTTTCTCCCATCCATCTTGGGAGGATGCAGCGCTTATCTTATACCCATAGGATTCATGGTGTATTTGCCTACATTTGGCTTGAATTTATGGTAAATGCAGGTGAAAATACCATGTATACATGGATGCTATGGGTTATATCAGAAGTTCCCCTCAAAAGTTTATCTTCAAGGAGGGCTGACTCCTGTTAGTTTGGACGGATCACTAGGAGACCCTTCCAAATCACGAACGTGATATTTTCTCAGGAATCTGCCCTATAGGAATCCTGGCTCACCTTCTGAGAATGGTAACGCGTTTTCGGAGGTGATGAAGGACACCCTTGACGTTCGGTGATTTTATCCCTATAGGACTGAAACAAACATTGCTGACGAACTCCTACGACTCCAACACAGCTGCTGCATCTTAGTGATCGAAAGCCCCCCGGTTGTGACTCCATGTTTTTTAGGGGGATGAAAAATCGTACCCATTTGTTGATAAGGATTATATCATAAGACATGCCATAAGGATCCCATTAACCAACCAGGATGTCATGGTTCAAGTCACTGGTGGGTTTTGATCATTGCCAGAAATTTCAAGGATTTCGACTCCCACCAGAAATTGATCCTTTAGCGCGCGAAGCTGCCGTTTCTTCTTACCGTATACACATTGTGGGCCTCTATATTTATAAATGAAGTGATTTCACGGCTATGGGCGGAAATTAACGGAGAAACTGAGGTTATATCCCCTATAAATATCTATAAATGAGGTGATTACTTCACCCCAGTTATGCCATTTTTTTCAAGGCCATTTATAGGGGTGATCATGGGGTGAAGGCAGCCTATTTATAGCTGGATTTTGGGCCTTGGAGTCGTATATGGAGCTATAGCTTCCATGGCTCCATTTGCCTCTAGGTTCTGGGGGTTCAAAAATGATTTGCAAAGTGTGAAAAAATCGTTGGAACTCTACCAGTGGCTTACAAACATTGGATAAAATGTAGATATGTTCAATGTCATATGATATTTATTTGATATACGTAGTATAGAATCTATGACCCTCATGGATCAATCGTTCTATTCTCAGCTGATGATTGGGGCTGTCCTTCATCACCTCCGAAACACATATAGGTTCCATGAAACCATTCTCACAGATGGTTGGGTCCTATGGGAGAAGATATGGCATTTTTTCCTGCCAAACCGATGGCCATATCGAAAGACGTTTTGGCCCAAACCCGCTGAAAACCCAACGGCCGTTCATTCAACGACGGACTCTTTTCAGCCGGTGGGGCCCTTCTCCGCAAACCTCAGGGGATGATTTCATGCTTAAACAGCTGGTGCCCAAAGGAGGGACCCCAAAACACCATGAAACAATTTAATTGAGGTTTTAGGCCCCTCAAAATATATTGTAATTATGTATAATTATATATATATAATCCACGAAGGTTTGTGGGTTCACATGGTGTTGTTTTCCATCGCATGGTGTTTTTCCTCAGAAAAAAAAGGAAAAACATGTGGATCCCCTAACCTTCGCCAAAGTTTTTGAGTGAAAGAATCTGCGGAATGTGATTTTTTCCTAGGTTTTGGGGGGTGAACACTTGGTGAAGGAAATACCGAGGTGGTGCGATTTGTTGATATTGTTTAGATGTCGCAAGAGTCGTTTCCTCCATGGTTTTTGCGGGTTGGTTGCAGTACTTTGGTAGCTTGTTGATGCTTGTTGTATGCAAGAGAGATGTTGTATAATATTGCGGTGGAATGATACAACTTGGCTTTTTTACTGACAAACTCAAAATATAATGAAACTCACTCATGACCCGGAAAAGAAGGCACAACAAATGCAATTGAAGAAAGATTTGGCGTGTTTACATCCCAGATTCTCTATAGGGGCTTTCAAGAATTGCAAGGTTTCTTCCTCCAATCACCAAACAAGTGCAAATGAAAATATCCAGGTCATGTGGAAGCTCCGCCTCCTTTTCCTTAGCTTGAGTTCCGTCTTGGGTGTCTCCACGGGGAAAACAGGAAAACGACCATCGGAAAATGTGGAGAAGCAAAAATGATGACCGGAACAACAGCAGGCTGAACATTTGAACCAACTTCCAACCAAATATCTAGCGAATCGGCAATTTGAAACAGAGTGAAATGTGCATGTCTTTTCTTTTGAATTTGGTTTATTTTGTTGTGTATGATAAGGAAAAAATAGCTTCTTTTGTTGCTTCTCTGACAAGGGAAATTTCATCCAATCAAGGAAAAAATGTCAAGTTTTGGAAATGTCTTACCTCCGTCGGAAGAGTTTTTGCCTATGGATGTTCAGCCTATCAAATGAATACAAGATATATAAATTGACCAAGCAGGGGGTTCTACAAGTTTTGGTATTTGGTAATTTGAGAAACCCATTTTGCTTAAGATGTGCAAGTCAAATGTTGTGAACAAACATATGATTATATGTATATCTATTTATATTTATACATTGTATACACATTCTTTACGTGTATGCGTATACACATTCACATATGTGTTTCTTCACATACCTCGACTCGTTAGAAATAACAAGCTAAATGGCATGCATAATTTATCCAAGTTTTCCTCCTGAGAACCTCAGTATGTTTTCGAGTGGAAAGGTGGGAGGTACGTTTGGTGGGCCCGGAGTCACCAGTTATTTTTGTAGGGTTAAATAATTCCATGAAAAAAAGGGGTGAAACAATTCCAGTGAACCGTTGATTTTTGGCCATTTATAGGGGTTATAACTCGATGTATAACCAGTAGGGGCCCACCTTGTAAACATGAGTTTTACGAAGATTTTTGGAGGGAATCCCCTTGCTAAACCACCCTTTCAAAAGGGATGTATTTATAAGGGTCTAAACCCCCTTAACTCCATTGATTCCCGATCGGCTCGGGCGCCGACCTTGATTGAAGCTTCCAGATTGAGGTGAGAAGACAAGTCTTTATTGTTTTACCTGTGTGACACCAAGCACCTATGAGGTGTGAAGTTTCCCATGTTTTTTTTGGGTGAAGATTCGTGAAGATCGGGGTTTTGGGGGCAATGAATGTGTATCCACGAAATATGGGTAGATGTTGAAGGGTGGTTGAGACGTGTGTTTGTATCGTTGCCTTTGGTATATGACAATGTTAATTAAGTAGATAGATATAATCTTATATAGCAGATGGTTTTCCTATAATTCTATGATTATATTGGGATTGGGATGTTTGCCCATTTGCAACACAGTGAAACAAGTCTTTGAGGATCACATGCTAGAACGGTTTGCCATGTGATTGTCATGATTTCAATGGACGAAATTCTATCATGTGCTGGTCAACCTACCCCCCTACCATACCTCACTCAGAAATTAGGGTTTAACAAGGCCTTATTAAGGGAAACCAATGTTCAATAAACTCTTACTAAGGCCCTATTTCTGGGAATATACTACCCAATTATATAGCGATTTTAAGAAGCCATGAAATAAGGATTCCTATAAACTAATCAGTATTTCATGGTTCATTTCAGCCAAGGGTTTTGTTGCCACTGCTCACATGTTCTTGGTCTTTTGTGCTGTAAACAAATCCACTGTCAATCTTGTACCTCAGTGCTGTGGGGCTCGATGGCCAGTCACTTAAAAAAACACTCCCTATTGGCATCAAAAACCAATGGATTTAAACTCAATGGATCTACGTGATGAAAAAAAAAACACAAAACTTGAATTCCTACTAAAACCTAACCCATAAAAACTTGTTCCTTCTGAAGGAATTCAAGGTTTGAGTTCCCAAACCAAACCCAACCCAACCCAAACTTGTTTTTCCTTGGGAATTCTGTGAAACTCATTCTCTCGGAAGAAAAAATCCAATGAAGATGTCCGACAGGTGGGTATGATTGCAGGCATGGCGTGACTTGGCCTCCAAAAAAATTACCGCAGGAGTTGCCAGGCCCCAAATCCAAAAAACAATCAGTGACCTGCCAAACTTAGGGTGTCAAATAATTGTAATGTTTTTTATATATAAATTAGATATGAACATTGTATGAAGAAGTTTATTTACATATCTCAAATTATATTTATTTAAGAATATATATCTAGCTGTACAAATGTGATTCGTATAAATACATACATATATATACTGTATATGCATATGTGTGTCTGATTTATCATGAATTTGGCCGCCTGCGCGTAAATATACGCCTTCAGATATACAGTATATAGTCACTTCGGTAGAGCTTTGTCCTTTCAAGTTATACCTCCGAATCTCATCCGGAATCCAAGAAATGTTCAGACGGGATCCGAGTCAGCTCTGACGGGTTTCAAATGTAGAAGACAAAAAGGGGAATCTGAGGGAAATTTAAGGGAACCTAAGGAATCTAAGGGAACCTAAGGAATCAAAGGAATTTCATCATCTCAATGGAATCTAAGCGGCCCACGCCCCCCAATGCCACTCCAGCCCGCAAAGAAATAAGGCCTCATTAAGGGATCATGGAGATGAATAACCCTTTAATGTGGCATTGGGGTGGGCCCCTTCGGGTCCCATGATCATCCACAAAAAAATACCGCTAGGCTTTTCTAGAGATGAGGCTCTACAGTGTTCAGCTGCATTCAACCCTTGTCATATTCAGGCTTGTGTTTCTTTAGTTGGTGTTTTTTTTAAATGGATTCTACCATAATAAATCACCATTAAACCATCAAATGGGGGAATGTTATTTGATTTTTTCCAACCAACTTACATGCACATCTAAGCAGGTGATAATGGAAGGTATATTTGGATTACTTTTGTGAAATATCCCGAAGCAAACCAGGCACATGGTAGTTCAATAGTATGGGTTTCATAGTTCCTAATCGATCCCGTATGTTTTTAGAGCATGTTGGATTGTGTAGCATGTCAGCATGTTTCTGGAAAGGAACTTCAAGCATTGCATCAGGAAATGTCAGGAGTTTTAGTTTCATACATGTATTTCTTTGAATTATTATGATATTAATATGCCTACAATGTGGGCCCCTACGAGTTAGAAGTAGGGTTACAACCTCCATTTATAGGGGTTCGTTAGAACTGGACATACTCATCTAGAAGGCCTTTTTGTAGGGGGAAAAACAACTCCATTTGCAACGATCGTAGGTGCCCACCTTGGTATTAATCCTATCATACCTTTGAAGATAATTACTAGGTGGTGGTTTCAAAGATTTTTCATTTTCAGCCCTATTTGGGGAAGATTTCCAATTTGACTCATATTTTTCAAATGGGTTGAAACCACCAACCAGATTAGTTCTCACCATATTTTTTTTTGCAGCGGATTGAAGCAGCTGACAGTTTTCCGAAATTTCGGACCACACCAACCGCCATGTTACGGACCAAATTGCATAGGAAGTTGGGTCTTGGTATGTTTGAATGTGATGGCTATGACATCATTAGCCACCTGCCAGAAAGATTGCGATGTCGATTGTCTTTTGTTGGGCCATTTTGGTGAGGGAACTTTTCCTAGTCCTAGACGATGTCGATTGTGTTTTGTTGGGCCATTTTGGTGAGGGCACCTTTCCTAGACTTCTTGATCCTGCAAGGATGCCTTTACTAAAAGTTGGACTCTAGGCAGTGTTGAAACATATGAAAGATCTGAAACCAAAAGAGAGCCTCATAAATCTCATAAACTATGATGACATCTCAAAAAGGAAAGAAGATCCTATGTCCCTTTGGTTTTTCATTCTTTCAGGTGTTTCCTTTTTTTTTGGAGGTGTTGTCCTTTTTTTGTTTGGCGTGTTGGAAATTTTGTGGATGGTGGGGAAATTTTCATTCTGGCTGGTCAACCTACCGACCCCCCCTAACGTACACCCCTCAGAAATAAGGGTTTAACAAGGCCTTATTGGAGGTACGTTGCGGGGTGGGGGGGTTGGTAGTAAGCAACGGATCGGCAACGGCAAAATCGATACCTCGAGATACAAAGAGAACGACATGTTGGTGTCTCATAGGGAAAATGGTGGGAACACCCTTGGGATGGTACCCTTCAGAATCAACCCCATATATACACCTTTTATAGTGGGTATATGGGTGTTTCCAAAAATAGGGGTACCCCAAAATGGATGGTTTATAATGGAAAACCCTATTAAAATGGATGATTTGGGGGTACCACTATTTTTGGAAACATCCATATAGTTATTGGGTATATACCCTGCTTGGGAGGTTTCAATAATCCCAAGGGCGTTCCCACCATTTTCCCTATGAGTGGAGACACCAGGGGATTTGCCTGCGAAAGGATTCAGCTACAGAATTGGTTGGTGCCTGTTGATGGAAGACATCCTTCACCAGTTGATATGGTAGATTTTTCATGATATCCCGTTATTTACAAGGTTTTTGATACATCCCAAGTGGTTGTTTGGGATTTCTGAACCATAAACAGTGGTTCTCCCGAAAAATGATGCTTCCCAAGAATCTCTTTCAGAGATTCATGTTCAGGTTGCATGTTAGTTTTTGGAGGGTGTAGTACGGGGATTAGACCTAGTTGTTTAGGTGTTTGGGTATGATTTTATACGACATGAAATTAAGGGTCCCGTCATTATCCAACTAATATAATGGAATGTCGCCCAAGGGTAGGGTTGGCGATGAATGTCCCGAATTTATAGTGGTTTGCTATACATCACCTTGAATGGGGCTTGAACTGATGGATAACCCATGAACATGTTCGTGATATTAAAGTGGGGCATATCCATAGTCTTTGAAATAGCTTTTGAGTAGGTGTTTGGACCCACAAACATCTCCTGAGAAGGCCTTTAGGCGGTTCAAACACCTGCTCAGCAGGTATTTGGAGGATTTTGGAAGACTAAGGTATAGCAAATCCCTCCCCTTCTGGTAACTAACATACCCCCTCCCAAAGGTACTTTTGAGTCGATGATTTTCCGAACTTCCCGTTTGGTGGGATATGGACTCGTTCCCCAGAGGGTAAGCACCATGAGAAATTCTGACTGGTTTTTAACTTGGCCCCATGCCCCCCCAGAAAACGAACATGACATTGAAAAATCACCATGTTTAATAGGAGATATATTTCTGGTTGGTGGTTTCAAATATTTTTGAGTTTCACCCTTACTTGGGGAAGATTTCCAATTTGACTGATATTTTTCAAATGGGCTGAAACCGCCATCTAGATTTTCAAGTTTGTTTTCGGGGGTCTGAAATCTCAGCCTGTTTCTTCTTGGACAAAAAAAAGATGCACCTCCTTTCCAGGCAACGTCACGGCGGAGGTGCTTTTCCAGGAATATCCAGAAGTCTTGCCAAAGTTGAAGGTGGGAAATCTTGAACCTGGCAAATGGGAGTGATGATATACTAACTGGTGGTTTCATTTTTTTTCACCCCTATTTGGGGAAGATTCCCAATTTGACTATATAATATTTTTCAAAGGGGTTGAAACGACCAACTAGTATATGGATGTTTCCGAAAATAGTGGTACCCCATGGTACCCCCAAATCATCCATTTTAATAGGGTTTTCCATTATAAACCATCCATTTTGGGGTACCCATATTTTTAGAAACACTCATATCTATAAATATACGTATGCATGTATATGTATATATATATATACATCCCAAATGCTTCATGTATGGCATATTTACCCACAAAACTGGGTAGTTTTTGGGCTAAGTGTAGGTAATATACCATATAGTGGGCATCTGGGCATGTGATTGTATATGTATATATAGAATGTAACTGACCTTTTTTTATGGGTCAATTCTTACAAAAAATGTTTGGATGTCTAGGTATAATATGTATATACATGTGTACATCTGGAAACTTTAGCCGATGCTGTTTAGGCGATCTGATTATAGACATAGATACACCTAGTATCAGCCACTGCTTAAGTGGTGCTTTGTTGTGGTTTGCTATGCAAGGAATTCTATGAAACTGATTCAACAGATTGATTATATTTAATCATTATAGATATAGAGGATATGAGGATATGCGGAAAAAAAAGGTGAAACACTACGAACCTCAACTATCAATTGACCAACGGCGACTCATGTGAGAAAGTCAACGCTCCTGACATTAATGTTTCAGTTTATGTAGGTTGGGTAGAGGCAACCATGCCATGTGCAATCGAGCCAGATGATACCCATGTTTTCAAAAGTGTACATTTAATACACATAGAGTATCACATGAATGTCACAGAGAGATTTTGTTCAAACCTTTTCTGTAAAATTATACTGATTTCTTTGTATCAAGTCAATTTCCTGGAGACACTTTCATTTTGACCCCTCTAATCTACTGGTGTGAGTTTTTCGGGTGCAGCTGGGTTTCACGCCCATCTATTCCTACGTAATACAAGTCTCTTTTTTCCCCCGTGGTTTTCCGGGTCTTTTGGCGGTTTGTGTGGTTTCTCAAGGCAGTTTTTTGGCGTTTTCGCTCGCATCGCCAGGATCATGTGCACGTGATTGATATGAATCTCTACGACACTTTGACTTTTTTGTTCAGGGGATGGCGGGAGGGGGGGGATTTTTCATTCGGATGGGAGAAGAGTTTGAATGTTAAGTGTACTATGTATATGTTAGATAGAATACTGTATGTACATAATTATATATCATACATTATATAAATTATAGACTAGTGACGAATAGATACAATAGTTCATATCATTAAAGATCCTGTAGTTTGGACTTTGACAGCCCCATTTGAGGTGTGATTTTTGGTGTCTCCAAAAGAAAGACTACTAGATATACTAGATTGTGGTTGTGGTTGGGTTTGTGAGCCATTTTGGGATGGGCTGAATTTATCCAGAAACATGATATACTGTTTATTTATATGTTTGTTTTTTGTATACAAGTGAGGTAAATACAAGTCACATGACCTTTTTTGGCTGGTATATGGGTGTTTCCTTAAATGGTGGTACCCCCAAATCATCCATTTTAATAGGGTTTTCCTTTTTTAACCATCCATTTTAGGGTACCACTATTTTAGGAAACCCCCATATATCTATGGACCATATTTATATATACTGGGATTTGTTTTGTTCAACCTCTCCATCAAACGCAGCAATGACTTAAAGAGAGCGGGTCATGACTGCATGACTTTTTGATAATTGCTTCCTCATCTGGAGGGGATCCGTTCCCTCACCGAACCTGAGAATGGTTGGCTTGGAACCTAAATGCCCACCTGCGTTTCTAACAATGCCTAGGGAATTGCCACTATGACTCAGAATCGGTTGCATGTATTGTTGATGGAGGTACTTAAGCTATCTAAACTGAATGTAAGGTTTATGACAGGGAATGTATCAACCCCCACAACAGCCGTACAGGGTACAGTGCTTTTATTTTAGGCACCTTGTTTTTGGTGACCTTGATGATGAAAAGGCAAGAATGAAAGACAAATGATTTCATAAGACATAGTTCAAAAACTGGTGGATGATTTCTGAATCATCAACCGTATGTTAGTTCCCAGGAAGGTAAGTGTGAAGTATACATTGGTGCCTGTTTGGTCACCCTGGTTCACAGTTTGAAATTAATCATCGGGAATTTAACTAATGGATTATTTTTTGTCAAAGCCAAGTCCACTGTAAAGCAGTGTTTAGTTTAGTAACCAAAGTCTACCCTCCCGGAAACTAACATAGCCCTTCCAGCCGTCACTTTTGAGTCGATGTGTTTCCTTTTCCCGTTTCCATCATCATCATCATCATCATCATCATCATCATCATCATCATCATCATCATCATCATCCTCATCCTCATCGTCATCGTCATCGTCATCGTCATCCTTATCGTCATCGTCATCGTCATCGTCATCGTCATCATCATCATCATCATCATCATCATCATCATCATCATCGTCACAATCCCACAGGATCAATGGGACTTTACATACATTTCCTAAGTTCCTCCTGAGACAATTCCGTCTTGAACGTCAAGTCGTCCACACAGGTGAAGAAAGTCAAGGGACCCATAGGCCGTTTCAACTCGGTGGTTCCGGGGGAGGAGGAGGAATGTTTTCAGGTTTTTCAGGTTTTGGACCTCCGTCAAACAAATGAGAAAAAAACATGGAATTTCCCATGGATCCATGGGAATCTCCCATTGAAATGGGTTTTTCCAAAAATAGGGGTACCCCAAAATGGATGGTTTATAATTGAAAACCCTATTCAAATGGATGATTTGGGAGTACCCCCATTTTCGCAAACACCCAAATCAGTTTTATGGGGAGTATTTATTTCCCATAAACAGGTTCCCTACTGTTGATGGTTCAGAAATCCTGCGCCAGCTGGGATGTATAAAAACACCATGCAAATAACGGGATAAACTAACAACCTCAACTGGTGCAGGATTTCAGCCATCAACAGTAGGATATCCTGTTGGAAGTTAGGATCAATGGGTTACAACCTACTGATAAGTGGGATATATTAGGGTCATAACCCACTGATCCTGACCTTTTACTAACTTCCTGGGACATCCAAGTACCGGAACATACCTGCTTGGTAGCTCTTTGTGAACCTTTCTCGGAAAATTCCTGGATCCTTTGGATGAATACTATGCCTTGTAGTTTTTTATATGAAAGAACTTGAGATCACATGTTTTGCTTGCTTAAGTTGTTTGGGGTATGTTCCAAGTGATATGTTGGCAAAACTCAATGGTTCATGATGGCATCGTTTTATCGAAACCATTTTGTCAGACAAACCAAAAGACAAAATATACGAGGTGTGACTTTGAGGCGGTGTGTTAGTTGTATTAATTACTGTAGTGACATCTTAAAAAACTCCTAAGCAGTGTCAGCATCCTCTGATGGTTTGGTTTTCAAACGGAAAAACACCTATACCCACAAGGAGCTCGGACAATTCATCCTTTGTGAAGAACTTATCATCCGTATGTATCTCCAGAAGAGGAGTCAAAGAAGTCGTTTCCACTGGATTTGACACCCTGTGATCTTGAGACACCCCATTAAAACATTTGTTTTTGTTTAGTTGGTGATTTTTTTCGGATTCTACCATGGGATTCATAACCATCAAAATCACCGCCATTTGGGAGAATATGTTTGTAACTTTTGCCGTTGCCACCTTAAGCATATCAAAGTAATGGGGGTGGTGGTTTCATTTGTGTTTGTTTTGTTACTGATCAACCCTGGTTGGTGAAGATTTCCAGCCTTTAGTTTTGCATAGATTTCAGATGGGTTGTAAGTCATATGAGTGATAAAAAAAGCCCTGTGCATTTTATCAGGGATCATACTACCCGTCGATGTCGGGATTACAAAAAGCCACTACATGGATCCCTAATAAACAACCAGTACAATGGAAAGCTCAATTCGTGAAACTGACCTGGCCGGATGCCGTTGAACACCACATAACTTAACATGACTGAATGTCTAATGAATTGATTGATTATTTTCAAAAAGCATATACACTGCATTACTAGATGTCAATGATGATCAGTATAATTGACAATTATAGCGGTCTAATCAAAGACAAAATTATCTATACATATGGAATTCAATATTTTTTTCATTGAAATTCTAAAGAAATATCTCACATATATTCAAACATATCCCCATTTCCACCTCTCTACTTCCAACGGAAAAAAAAACTTCCAAAGTTCTTCTTCCAGGCCATGATATTAGTTCACCCGCGACGGATCCAAGTTCACCGCTGTATCAAGGGAAAGATGCGTTGCTTGGTGTTTTTTTGTGGCGCTGGTGTTAGGTTAGGGTAGCTCAACACAACAGATCTTCAGCTCTTCCGGGTGTTTGGGGTAAAAATTGCATCTCCCCAAGTTATGATTTTTGGTTGTTTAGTTTGTGATTTTTTTCTGGATTCTACCATGGGAAATCACCATTAAAACAACATTAAATTTCATCTCCCAAAGAAAAAACATGACAACAACAAGAACAAAAAGTGTCTCAAGAAGAGGAGTCTATTTCAGAAATCATATGGCGGATTTAGCAGGGACACCCTGGTGATTTTGAGACACAATATGAAAACTTACTTGTGTTTGTTTAGTTGGTTGTTTTGTTGAGTACAAGGTGGGCCCCAAAAACAGTTGTAGATGGAATGAAATGGGGCCCCAATAAGTAGGGTGCAATTTCACCCCAAGAAAACCCAGTTATTTTCGGCCATGTGTAAGTGTTAGAACTCCATTCATAACGATCGGCTAAGACGGCCCACCTTGTAGATGACCTTTTGGTGAGAGGTGAGTTTCTGTTTGTAAAATACTTAATCCCTAAGAATCCAGACCCCTCCCTGGAGTAGGATTGATGGTCTCATTCCCATCCCCAGAGTAGGATTATAGGGGAAATCCCTTTCTCAGGACATATCTGGATCCTTAGGGAATTATTACTTTTACCCTAGTCTTCCAAAAATCATCTACCCCAGTCTTCCAAATACGTCCTGAGGTTTGGTGTTTCATCTATGTTTTTTTGGGATCCAAATACCTCCTCACGGTTGGTGTTTGGAAGCCTAGGGCCAGTCATACCTTGGGCTTGAAGCTGTGAAGGAAACCCCCAACAAAAACGCCGGATCTTGCGAGGTGTTTTCGGGGTCCAAACACCTTTTGAGAAGCGATTTGGATGACTAAGAATCTATTACAAGTACATATATGTTTATATATATTATATATTTGTACATACACATGGATTTTGGACATGCATTACATCTATATTAGCATAGGTTTAAACATTGTTTTTGGTGAGTGATTCCTCTATTTCTCACAAGATAAGTTCTCTGATGTGGAGGTGGGATGTTTCCTGAATGGTATCATACTGCTTTACCCACTTGCACTGACATGGAAACACCAAAGGTGAAAAGGTGGTAAATGTTAGGTTCCACCAGAAGTCAAATAAGATTCTGTTTTTATATTTGATCGTATCCTTCACTTTCCTTTCTTACTAGGTCAGGACTCTCTTCAAAGTAAAGGGTTTTACTACTAACGTTTATTTGCTTATGTAGAGCTTGGCCCAAGGTGGGCCCAAAAACCACTTATAAGTCAGGGTGAAATAACCTCATTTGTAGAAGTTATAACCCCAGGAATTCCATGTATTTTCAGCCATTGATGGAGGGGCGCCCGCCTTGGATCTGTAATTCTCTTCTTGGCCTTGGGAGAAAAATGGCTGGTCAACGGATAGTATCCCACCCTAATGTACCCCGTACCCCCCTTCAGAAAACAAGGGTTTTTAATAGCTGGCCTTATTAAGGGATACCAAGGGTTAAGAAACCCTGATCATAAGGCCGCCTATTTCTGGGCTGGGGGGGTTGGGTTTGGAGGGAGGTTATGGATTGTCAGCCGCTTCTCTTCCATCCTTAGGACCATGGAACATTTGGCCAACACTCCTGTTTTTAAGGAGGCCAGACTGTGACTTTGAAGGGGTGGGATGGAATGGAATTGATACAAGGTGGGCCCCTACCAGTTGTAAATGGAGTTATAATCCCTATAAGTAGGGTCATAAACCCAGTTACCCATTTAGAAGGGTATGGGAAATCACCATTGTTCACCACCATTTGGGGAATATGATCCAAGCGCCGAACAAATAAATCTAAGATTGGGGTTTGTTGCATCCTTAACTTAAATGTGCCAACATGAGTTTCGATCGGAAATTTGATTTACCATGGCTTGACCCAAAAGTGCGGGGGGACCCCTGATTTTTTGGACCATTTTTTTTGGGACACTGAAGCAGAGCCAAACTGACCCCCCAACGAACGCGAAGGTGATAACATCATGTGTTGATCAATTGGTCGCTGTGCCTCAAAGCTGAGGGACTTCCACCCAACAGCCCAACACACGTGGTAACATGGGTTGATGGAAGTTCAGGGGTTCTTCAATTTTGAGAGTCCATTTGTATCCATTTTTTACCACATATTTTGTTGACCCAAAAACCAACCTCTCAACCTTTGCCACTTTGAAAACTGGCTACGTTTGGTGGGCCCCTACCAGTGATAAGTAGGGTTATGACTCCATTTATAGGGGCTTGTAACTCCAGTTACACAAGTAATTTTGGCCATCTATAGGTGTTATATATATATATATCCATTTTATACCAATCAGCTCGGGGCCCACACGTTGCATAGCAAAAAAAACATCCTCCCCCGTTTACGCAACCGATCTCTCCCGCAGGTTTGGACTAAACTCTTCGAAGTTGGTAACTTTGAAAAGTACGACTACACGGCGAAGTTGGATATTGATGTGACCCGTTGGCGCTTATGATTCTCTCGTCACTAAACCCGGGAGATGGTCGTTGGGTTGCATTTTTTTGCAAACAGGTTTATCGATGGCTTAGGGGTTTCGTGGTTCACAAGTGTTTGAGCACATTGCATGCATATGTTTGATGGTTCAGAAATTCGGCTAACCTCCTGGGATGGTAAAAAAACCTTGAAAATAATGGTAGATCAACTACCAACCTCAACCGATTAGCCGGATTTCTTCCAACAGTATGATTAGGCAGGAAATCCAGAAAGTCTAAATACAAAACATTCAGTTAAAGATAGTTATGTAAAGTCATGTAAACCATGTCTCTGGCTTGGTAGCAAGGATGTTTAGGTGAAGACACATTGTTTGGTGGAATCTCTGGCTTACATACCTACTTGATGTCTAAGTATTACATGATGTAAGGGTATACTTTATACATAAAACATTGCCCGTGGTATACTATATATGTTATTTTATTGGCAAGGTTGCCAACAAAAAAAACGTGTGCATTTTTGTACCTTTTTATGAATTTTTCACACAGATTGAAATCCGAAAGCACCGAGCCAATGGGGATACATTGAAGATCCATGTGACTAGCATCAAAACACAACTTCCAGCCGCCCACTGGGCCACAAAAATCTGCCTTAAAAAATCGCCCAGGCAGTCATTGTCCCAGAGCGTTTGTCTGGAATGTTAGGGGGTCGCCCGGAGATAGCAGAGTATTTTCTCAATGCCTATCACGATATGTACCTCGGCGTTATGGAGCTTCGTCGTGGACCCAGGGAGATGGGTCGTTGGATGTCGTTGGGTCGTTTGTTTTTGGCAAACAGGTTACCTTGATGGCTTAAGGTTTCCCTGGACATCATGACATCCAAACAATTTCTGAGGAGGTATTTGGACCCCCCAAAATAGATTTAAAACACCTTCTGAGGAGGTATTTGGATGTCTAGGGGTTTGTGGTTGACAACTGTTTGAGCATATTGCATGCACATCAAGTTTTTTTCTTGGTTACCCAAAGTCGAGACTACCATCATTATACAATGATATCATTTGTCATGGTCATGATAATGATAATAGTCATCATTATTGTCATAATATCACTATGATTATCTTCATCATCATCATCATCATCATCATCACCATCATCATCACCATCATCATCACCATCATGATCATCATCATGATCATCATCATCATCATCATCATCATCATCATCATCATCATCATCATCATCATCATCCTTGGCAGACCACCGGTTGGTCACCTCAAATTACGGTGCTTGTAAGGGAATCCCGCCAAAGCAATACCATCAATACCGTTAATTCTGGTTAAGGAATCATAGGAAACATTGCCCGATGTTTTTCATTCATGTCATATCAACATATCTCCAAGTGATGGTAAGTGGTAAGTATATGCTTAGTTTATTTTTTTGATATGATCCCTTTTCTACGGTAGGGAAATTCTTTTAGAATAGCCTAAGTTTGCACAACCGCCACATTTCATCACGAAGACTATATAAACATGTTTTCGAGAAAAAAACAAGTGGGGGTATCGATATGAACCGATTTTCCTTGAGATGAGGATGCGGTGATTTGTGTGCCTTCAAAACCTTCAAGAAAATCACATCCTTTTCACCGAATGATTCTGCAATTTTGTATAGTTTACGCTCCCCAAAACTAACATAGCACCTGAACATGCATGACTGGAAGACTACTTTCCTTTTGGAAACGCGAGGTTCTATGCTAGTTTTTGGCAGGGTAAAGGATGCATATTTTTATGAACAAAAGCAACTAATGGATTCATTTTACCTGAAGTATTTGTCTCACCGTCGTGTCCGATATTAATCGCTCCATTTTTAGCTGGTAGGTATAGGGGCCCACGTTTCAGCAGATGTTTCAGGTTCTTGTAAAAGGTGATAGGTAGCATATAATCATCCAATTGGCAGGATATACCCCTTATATACCATATACTATACTGCCTTCTAGGGGGTCAATAATCCCTACCACCAATTACCAGAACCAGAATAATCCATTGATTGCATTCACATCCTGGCTTTTAAATGGGGTTATACTATATACCGTCAATTTAGAAAACCCTTGTAAGGAGGGTTATAACAATGTTATAACTTATTACAGTTTCAGTACCAAATTATAAGGCCATTTAAAGGGGCCATTTATAGGGGTCATGGTTGCATTCTCTGTGAAAAATTGCCAGGTATGGCAACTTCTTGCATGGACCCATCGAACTGATTAGCCGAAAAGGCGTCTACGCCTTTCGGGATGCACGACACATTTGCTTCTCGTATTATATCCGAGCGGTCAGATCTCTAGTGTCAAAGGGAAATCTTGGGTACCCTTGGGAGGTTACCCTAGCAGGTGTTCCCCCAATATTACCCCTTATTGCCCTATACAACCATTATATAATCCATATATAGGTGGTATATGGTGACATATATATATATATATATCGGGTACTCTCCCAAGGGTACCCAACTTTTCCCTGTGATAGTGAGCTAAGATGGCAATGGAAAGTTATCATTTTCATCCATTGATACATCTTCAAATGGTTGTTTTCCCATTGTCATGAGAAAATTTTGTTTTCGGGGGTGTGGATCTCCGTGGGGCCCGACATAGGCATGTTGTTTTGGTGTGTAAAAAACACGTAGGATCTCCAGCATGCAATTTCATGAAATCCTACTGAAATTCAAGACCTTTGGTGTTTTTTTGGTTCTGGTCTTTGCTAAGTGAGGTTTTACTCTGGTAATATAATAATCGAAAATAGCAATGGACACAGAGGTACTTCTTTTCTTCAATGGTTGTGAATTTTGGTGGATTACCAGAGGGTAAGATGTGAAGTTACTTCTTGACAAGTGACGCTCACCAAGTTAGGCTATGGGATGAAAGTTGGGTTCATTCAAGGGACATGTCAACCTTTATCGTGTTCCCCTTTATATTGGGTTTGACCTTTAGATAGATAGATTAGATAGAAATTGATTTACCCTCCCTGAAACTAACATAGCCCCTGAAAATGGATGGTTGGAAGACTAGTTTCCTTTTGGGAAGGCCTTTTTTCAGGTGTGAACTGTTAGTTTCAGGGAGGGTAGTAAATTTTGGATGTATTAATTATCACTTGTCCATCATTGGGCCTTCCTTCAGACCAATCTCCCCCCCCAACACGAGAAACCTGGACGCCCAGGTTTCGACAAGATTGATCAGATGGCTTTTGGTGAGGATTTCTTTGCCAAGCAATGTTGGGATATGATCAAGGCCACTTGCAGCCACAACCCACAATAGTCACATGATGCTGTTTGGATGTTGCTATGAAGATTTGACCATTTGGCAGTGGCATACAAAACGGGCATGTGTTTGGTCGTTTTTTTTTGGATTCGGGATTTGGGATTTATCACCCTAAACCGCCGTTTTGGAATACTTTCAAGGAAGCCTTGTCCAAGCATCTTTTCTTAAGCAAATCCAAGCACATACTCTTTCTTCAACCATCATGTATTCATGGTTGCTGTCAAAACTTCTTCTTACACCCGACAATTGATATGAAGAAAAGCAAGTACTTTCCGCAACATGGAAACAACACATAGCCTCACATAGCTGTTTACAACCATTTTTGTTCGTATCTATACCTGTGCAGTGTACACCTGACATACTGAAATTTCAATACCATTGTGCTTATAGCAAGGAATGGAAAGTGAATACTTCATTCCCCTATATGGATCATTTCTTCCCAAACATTGTGTTTCACAACTCTACGCTAGTCTTCCAAACACCTGCTCAGGTTTGGTCTTTTGGCTAGATTTTGGTTCCAGTCATACCTCCTCACGTTTGGTGTTTGGAAGCCTCGGGCTATGTTACATGTTGTGTTTACTTTGAACTGAGCCAAATGTTCCAAGCTGTTTAAGAATGTACACTGGAAATGGCGAGAAGACTATTATTATTTCAATGCTGTTTTCCGTACCAAAAGGTAGCTGAGGAAGGGAAATCCCCTTGTTTTAGGGAAAGCTAGGTTGCTGAAATATCATAATCTGGCCAGATGATTTTGGCTTGATAATCCACCATTCTCGGGGATTTAAATTTCAACAAAAACATGCAATCTCGGACTTCCATTGTGTAGAAACCTCCAAAAAGGTGGGCCCAAAAACCAGTTACAAGTAGAGGCCCACAACACTACTTAGAGTTATTTCACCCCAGTTATCTCATTTAATTAATTATTTTTGGCCATTTATAAGGCCCCCATGATTCCATGTGTATCCATTTGTGGGGCCTACCTTGTAGCATTAATGTTTGTTTTTTTAGGGGTTCCTTTGACTTGACGCCCCTAACTTTTTTCCAGTCAACCCACCGACGCCAGCGACGCCAGATCAATGCTGTGCCGACAATGGTGTCCTGTCGGCCTTGAAACATGGAGGGCTGGATCAGGGAAAATTGGAGGTGCCCAATTTGTCAATCCCATAGGATCCATGCATGGTATATTCACCTACATTTACCATAAAAATCAAATGTAGGGAAATATACCATACATGGATTGTTTGGGAATGATTGCTTGGCAAATCTTGGGTTTTTCCGTCCCTGATATACCCGAACGGCCTCTTGGAACATTTGGTGGGGTTTTGTTCATGTAACTCAGATCACTGTTAGCTTACACTTCCGAAAAGCTAACATGAATACCAAAAAACGATGCTTTGGAAAAAAGGTAACTTCCCTTTTAAAATGTGGCCATTTTTTTCCTATCTACGTTAGATTTCTGGCATCTAAAACCGTTTTAGCATGGGGACCTCAGTTTTGCCTACATAGATTGGTACGAAAGAAAGCCGATTCGGAAGGAATTCACCGGTTACTAGTTGAGGACTGGAAAACTTGGGCCCAAACAAAGATGTGATATAACCTGCGGGGTGCCACCGACTGAACGGTAAGGATGAAACCCAGTAACCCTTTTTGCCATACCGAATCAAATACATTGCAGTCTGAATCATTTTCGCTAGTTTAGTTGCCTGGATGTCCGGGGAATTGGGGGTAGATATGATTCTTGTGATTGATTTCGTTCAAGTTGTATGTATGTGAATCCAGGTATATCCCGTTCAACCACCAACTGGCCAATCTGTTTTGGGGTTTCAAATTCACAAGGTGTAGTTAAGAATTGGCCCTGTTTAAGGAAACCCGTCTTTCTTTATGGTTAGCTTGAAATTTGGGGTTGGCCATCATTAACCATGGAGGTTCGAGACGTCATATATCTCAGAGTTGATGATTACAATTCTTCATGGGATTTTATGGGTGCAAGGTTATATCAACTAATGGTAAATTGGTGGTTTGGGTTGGTGGTTTGGGATTCTAGGGGTACCCTTAAGGAACAATCCCTTTCATAAGGGGAATCCAAACCACCGGGCCCCAAACCACCAATTTACCAACTAGCTGATTGTAGATTCTGTGTTTATAACAATGGATAAGTTAATGAAGATATGTATTACTGTATACCAAATTAAGCAACCAATTCATATATAACAGCATCATGCAATGTCGCCCAAAACGTCGTTTTTTTTCAAAAGAAATTGCCGTCGCACCTCAGTCGGTCGGGGATTTGCATGATATTTCCAACGCCCTTCCAAGGACATTCGCTTGCTCTATGATGACTATGTTTCTCGTTTGCGTTGGGTTTGGTGTGTGTGTGTGTGGCCTATCATCGTGTGAAGGTTAAACAAACAATAAATAGATACATCCTTTCCAAAAAGAAACCTTCAAACAAAAAAACAAAAAGTCACATGAGTATCAAAGCTCTCAACCGGGAAACAAAAAAACATGGTGTGAACATTCCATCATTCATTTCATTTTCTCTCTAACCTTTGCCCCTTATTTCGCCCCAAGTGTCACTCCTCGGATAATCCCGAGGAATGGGGTTTGTCAGCCCAACATCGTTGTGATGCTTTGTACCTCGGTCGTTAGCCGCAGTTTCAACAGCTTAACCATGGGGATCACAGCAGTGATACGCCCTGGAAGTTTAACAGTTCGCCCCCCTGAAAATACACCGGGCCCCAAAAGGACATGCAGTAATCTTCCAAGCATCATTTTTTTCAGGGGCTTTCGCTGTTAAACTTCGGGGGTGATATTCACGACTTCGAACTGGGGATGAACACGTTAATGGACATCAGCAGCGTTCCATGTTCTGGGATTTTGTTGAGTTGATGGATTTTTGGTGCGGATTGTTTCGATCCCATGGGATTGATTCATCACCATTGTTCACCACCATTTGGGGAGAATATGGTTGGATTTGTTTTTGTTCCAAGCATCTTTTCAACAAGCAAACCTGGGACAATGGGTTCATGATATGATCCTTTGGATCTACCCTGCCCCACTCAGATAATTGCAATAGTCATATTTGTGAAGGTTTTTAACATTTAAATCTCATCAAGTCAAATCATGTCGTGTTTTTTGTGTTGTTTCGCTGTGTCAAAAAAGTCCAATCCCTAAAGGATTCTACGGTATGTCCAGCAGTCGATGGATTTCTTTGGATCCTTAAGGCCCCAGTAGAGTAAGGTGACTGGCAAACAAGTCACCGTTTTTCAGAAAACAGGAGATGCATGATACATCTTCAATCGCTTGGTTGGTTTTTCCATTGTCATTGTCATGTTAGTTTTGGGGGATGTACTTTTGATGATTTAGGATTTCTCAAGGGAGAATACCTTCCCGTAGTATTATTGGCTGAGGGATGAGAAATGAATCGCATGAGAATTCGTGGTTTTTTGTTTTCAGTACGCTTTGAAGATTCACATGAGATCTTACTCAATTCACTTGTTTTTTAGTACCGGATATTTTTCATCTTGCTGAACCACCGTCGTCCAACTCAAAGTGTTTTGCAATATATCTGGTCAAAAATCATAGCAACCTCACACGACCTCACCCCAAATGGTGGTTGAGTAAGGGAAATCCCCTTATTGCAGGGAAATCTAGGTTGGTGAAACATATGTTTAGTTGATATTCCTCCCTTGCCCATGTTTTTTGCCTTTTTTGGGCACATTCTTTGGCGTGGCAAACGGTCAAACGTGGATTCCTTGCCTGAGGAATCCAGATCCTGCGGTCTTCAACACCAACCAATACTTTGGAGTGTCACATGGCGTGGCAACGGAACCAACCAGACTCGACTCCAAGATGGTGGTTGACCGAGAGACACGAAACGAAACGACTTTGCCGACGTTGAAAAAAAAGATGACATGAAATCATTGAAACCGCTTCCTTCCAATTAAGTGACCCTTTGATGGATCACCCAAAATGGAGGTCACTTAGAAATAACCACCCTTCAAAGGGGTCACCCCGGAAGAACCTAGATGCCTAGATGTGACATTGTATGTTGGGTTGTTGAATTGGCATACCCTCCCTGAAACTCACATAACCCTCTGAAAATGGCCTTCCAAGAGGAAAGGAGTTTCCTTTGTACCATGTTTCAGGGGCTATGTTAGGGCTATTTTAGTTTCAGAGAGGGTAGTGTACCCTATTTTCATTGGGGTTTGTTGGGATAACGTACACCACCAACCTCAATCACCAACCAATCATTGGCCGAAGAGACCCTAGTAAAATCACCACAGTTGTAGGTATATTCAGGATAATCTCGCTAAATTCATCTACAATCACAATAAAATCAATGCATGCATCACAGGGAGTATTGAATTACACATATTGGGAGGATAAACAAGCAGCAAATGTTGCTGGTTATTTGGAGGGATTTCGGGTGCATTGTTTGGATTGGTAATATGATGACCCCTGAGCAAGCATAGATACCTCCTGAAGTTAACAGTGTTTTGATTTCGTTATGTCTTTGGGTGTTCAATTACATACTGAATTCTTCTTAAGGAACTCTTTGGATATTGGATGTATCTAGATAGGTCCCACATGTGCTAAGGTGAATGGTGATCAGAAATTCTTCCAAACATTAAAGTAGATGATCTATTGTTCGTCAAAAATAGACTCGACGCCTCAAAATACATCAGGAGTTGGTTCTCAAATGAAAATGACCTGGAACCTTAATGGTTGTTCAGTGTAATGAAAAGTTTCTGGCCGGTTACTCTCAAGCCTCATTTTGGTTGGAAATCTTGACTGAGAAGTTTGCGGATGCTGGACAAGGGGGTGGTATTTTTTTGGGAGATGTTGGAATACATCTACTTAACTTACTTAATCTTATTTAGTTTTTTTTGTTTTAATCTTCTGTGATTTGGGGATGATTTGGGGATGCTTGAAAAAAGGGGGGTGATACCAGTGATAACCCTGATAAATGGCCTTATAAATGGTTTTTACTGAGGTGAAGTTTCACTCTACTTACAGGCTTCCCCATTTCACTCCATTTATAACTGGTGTTTTTTTCAGGCCCACCTTGTACTCAACCAACAAATCAAACTAAATCAACTATATTTCTGATAGAAACATAATGATGAATCCCATGAGATCCGAATCCGAAACCAAACATCACCAACTAAACAGATTCAAATCATTCATTTGCCTCAAAAAATCCCATGAAACAGAAACCCTCCTCGAAACAAACGTATCATCTCATATCCCCCTTTTTTTAAACAGGCCTTAACTTAGTCGATTAAAATTCCGAACTTCCCGGTAGGGTGGGTTTGGTTTGGCGGCCCTACCTACCCTACCCTTCAAACGGCGGCTTTTGCGAGGTATCATCCTCGCAAGAGTATGACGACCTGGTTGACCTGTCGGGAACAAACGGGAGTTCCGGGGGTTCCTTCCAAGGCCGATCAAGAGATGTGTTCCTGTGGGTCGATGGTGGTGGAAACGGGGGTTACAAGGTAGGTAGCGATTTATAGAGGCGATTGGTGGTAGATGAATGGTTGATATTTTACGGTAAATTAGTAGGTAGATATCTGTACCCAGTCCCATGGATGTTACGGGTTATCTTATATAGAACTCCCTGTAAACTAACAGCAAAAAAGCACCTGAAAATGGATGGTTGGAAGATGAATGGTTTCGTTTTTGGGATGGCACAACCTAGCAGGTGCTTTTGCTGTTAGTTTCAGGGAGTTTCATTTACACCCTGGAAGATTGACATGGAACATACAAATCACCCATTCGGAAAGGAAGATGATGTTCCAAACCGTTAATCTTTAGGGGTGTATTGATGGGTGTTTTTGCGATTTGGCAACCAAAAATACATCTAGATTTACAACGTCCGGGGCTCCATTTTAGATCAAACCCCCGGAAAGTGTCAAATCTCAACCCCTTGGTAGTGCCAATATGATGGGAATCTCCCAATTTTCCAAGAAGGATCTGATTTGCTTGTCTTTGTTTAGTTGGTGATTTTTCACGGATTCTACCATGAGAAATTACCATTAAAACATCATTTGGGGAATATATCTTGTTTTTTTCCCAACCACCTTGAGCAAATCTAACCCTAGTTTTGCAAAATTATCCAGTCATACCTTGGGTTTGGAGATGTTTGGACCCCCACCAATGATGTTCCTGGTGTTTCTTTTTTCCACCATGTTCTACGAGGTGGCCCCTACGATCGTTATTAATGGAGTTATGACCCCTTTAAATGGCCTCATAAATGGGTAATTAGGGGTTTTAGCCCCTACGTTGGAAAGTGGAACAATTGGTCGTTTTGTTTTCCAAGATTGCTGTCCTTAAAGAAAACAACACCATATTTGGATATTTGGTATACGGTATACTTTTGAAAGGTCATGTCAGCTTGAAAACATCAGCTTAAAAGAAACTCCTAGGTGTGGTTTCAAACATTTGTTTTTTTACCCTTACCTGGGGAGACGATCCAATTTGACGAGCATATTTTTCAAAGGGGTTGGTTTAACCACCAACTAGAAACAGCCCTTGGACCCCGTTTAACCATGAAACCATGAAGGTTGAGAAATCCCATGAAATCCCTAGAAATATGGGTGAAATACCAAGTTATACGCCTAAAAATGAGGGTTTCACCGTGGCTTCCCATGGAGTTGGGCCACGACCCAACCCTCAGCACGGACCCTCCAGGCTGCAATGAAAGAGGCCATCAAATTGGCTGGACCTGGAAAGCCTTATGACATGAAGGTGCCACGTATGTCTTTTCCACCCAAAAAAGAAGGGCACCTGTTGTGTTGCTTGGGGTGTTTTTTGTCAGGGATGAACAACTACCCAGTTACAAAAAGGGATTATTCCTTGACCATGACATAAGAATCCCTATGAAACAACCATTATTTCAATGGAACGTAGGGATATATTTTTTTAGTGGCTCACCTAGAAGGGGGTGAAGATTGGTTTTTACTGTCATCTGGTTGGGTGAGCTTTTGACTAAACAGAACAATCCATCCCAAAAGCAGGAATGATTTTCCATGGCTGGAGTTGGGAGATGAATTCATATTTCTCGATCTATTTGTTTGTATTTCTAATATTTGTGCTCCTGTTTCTGTTTTCAAACAAAACTTGAGGTCCTACACTTGGAGTTTTTCGAAACCCATCTCTATGTTTTTTTGTTGTTGGGTGTTTTGCTTTTAGCCAAAGACACCCCGAAGATGATCAACGATACAACCCTGACAATGAACGGCTGGAACCAAAAAATCACAATTTTTTGAAATCCGGAAAAGTCATCTGAATCATCCACCTCCATGACTTTGGGTTCGAAATATTAATTTTCCATGGTGCCCTGGTGAGTAGGCATTTTCGCGTTAGAGGTTCCAAACATCTCCAAACCCAAGGTATGACTGGATGATTTTAGCAGACTAGGGGTGTATCCATCATCCATGCAAACAACCTGAACCCACCCTGCTCAGCCTTTGAAGAAGTACGAGTGGAACAAGCCGATCATATCATCTTTCCAGAAGAACTCAATGCTGACCACACTCCTTGCGCTTGGAGGTGTCCGGTTTTTTCCCTCTCTGTCCCTTTAAGCCGGGGAGAAAAACAAACAAAGGGGTCCGTGAGCAGTGATCAAAATTTTGGTTGTTTGCTGTATATAGGGGATTATACTACCCATGTTATATAGGGATTATAATAAGCCAATGTAAGGATCACTATTGACCAACCAGGATTTCATGAAATGTCACTGATGCGTTGATGCGGAAAAATTGGATGATTCATGTTTTTTTTGGTTAATGATGGGTATATCTTAAGAGTGTTTAGTGCTTAAGTGATATCTAGCTACTGGAAATTGGTTTGAGTATGTTTGAGTTTAGTGGCATTTCAGCAATTCCAAAAGATTTCAATGACACTCAGTTTGGGAGATGGTTTAAGAGGTGCGTGCACGTGCGTGCTCGAGATATATGATCATGTGTGTGGGTCAACATCCCCACAAACAATCAAAATCGGGGATTCTGGCAAAGTGGGATTAGGATGATGTTGGTATAGATAAAGGCCAACAAGGGTGGGCCTATATAACCACGTTATAAATGGAGTGAAATTTCACCCGAAAGGAAGTTACCCATTTATTTTGGGGCTATTTGTAAGGGTGATATAGCTACATTTTGTAACGATCGTAGGGGCCTACCTTGAAGAAGACTTACTTAGCCAATGGCTAACCTTTAAACTTTTTGGGATTACATATTTAGTAAGAAAAATAAAGTTTGAACTTTTATTTCATGGCCCTTTGGCTGAGTAAGAAGATTTCTGAAATAATTCCTTATGGTTGGTCTATATAGTTCTGTCATCGCCATGGAAACATCCAGCTAGTTCTACATGACATGTTTCCTCATGAATGAAAACCCATGGGCATGTTCCCTTCCAATGTTCTATTTACCAGAGTGTCATATTGTGGGCTGTGTCCATGACCTTTTTGCTTTTCTCGGGCAAATATGACTTTCCCACATGTCACACATCATATCTCCAGCAGATACGCACTTAACAGATGTGATGCCAACGATGTTCTGAACCATTTTTTCCTTGTGGGTTCAAGTTATGTTTGAAACTCCGGTCAAGTCATGAGATTAACAAAACACCTATTTTGTGCCCCGGGGATGCGTTGCGTCCTTTTTTTATGGCAAAAAGGTCATAACCAAAATGCCACTTTCCCTCCCCAAGAAGGGGTTATAACGCCCATCGCATTTGGGACCTCCAGAGGACTTCCTTGATGCAATTGCCATTGATATCCCCGGAAAAAATGCCCCTAAAAGCCATGATAGGACTGGAAGACGAGGATCCGTGGTTTTCATCCTTTTTTACGGAAATTCTCGCTTTTCAGGGGCAAACTGTCAAACTTGCAGGGAGTATAGATGAGATTCAATAAGTTTATCACTATTTTATTCAGTTTTATGTTGTTTTTTTGAAACATCCATGATGGATATAGGTCAAGGAGCTGCTTGTGCCTGTAGCTTTACAATGGCACACCACTAACGTGTGTTTTGCAGATTAAGGGTGGAAATGACATGATGACTCTACGTCCGGGGAATCCTTTTAGTTGTGATATTTAAGGACACAAAACAGTCAAAACATGTTGATATTGATTTTAATTGGATATTGACATGTTCCGCTGCCCCCTACACCCGTGAAACTTAGAAACTTAACATGGAATCCAAACATGATGGTTTGGAAGATGATGTTCCTTTTCAAACGCCTGTTTTTCAGGTTTCATGTTGATTTGTTGGGGACTACGCCTTATTCTTGTTTTGGAAGGTGTGATGATGATGCTTACAGCGCTGGTGATCAGCAAATACCGTTGTGGTCCTCGCAGCGTCACTTGGAACTCGCGGTTTTTTCGTGCAGGTTGTTGAACTACAAAATACATATTTTTTGGAGAATACATGTATATGTAGTTTGGATGTATATATATATGATATAATTAGTAACATTGATAACAATGCAATACTTTATATATACCTCTGTATTTCTCTGGAACATCCACTACAGTTGTCGATGTGTTAAACTCCATCTTCATGTTGGCTCCGCTTCACGGGGAAAGCCATTGACATTTGAAAGGGGGAATGCCATGAAGGAATGGAGAACCTACTGTTGATGGAAGAAATCCCAAACAACCACCTGGGAATTATGTCAAACCGACAAATAATGGGATATTTTCATATATTTTCCATATCAACTGGTGAGTGCAGGATTTCTGAACCATCAACAGTATTAGGTGGTTGTTTCAAGTATGATCTTTTCGCCGATTGGTCACCTCAAATGATGGTTTGCTCACAAAATCTGGAAAAACATGAGCTTATTTCAGGTCTAGGAATGACCAGAACTGGTGCGTTGCAAAAAGGTACTTGGGGAATTTCCCCCACTGTAATTTTCAACATATTTAGTTGTATATATATGTATATATATAAATATAAATACATTATACCCAGAACTGAAGTGACCGATATCTTGGAAGAATTGACCCATAAAGAGGTCAGTTGAGGCCTAGGTATGTATAAACAATGCATGACCAAGTGTTGACTAGAGGAACCAAAATCAATCACTGTAAGATGACTACATTCTAGATCCTGGTTGATTAAAGATATGTTTTTTTTTAACACTAATTTGTCCCTTTTTTCTTGTGCTTATTCTTTTTTCAAATGGGGTGGCTCAACCACCCACTAGTAATTAGATCGACATGTTGACATGTAATTTGTATACCACCATGTCAGACTAAGCTGCCACAGGTATACAAATTAGGATTAGGATCATGGCCAGTCAACCTACCCCCCCCCTAACGTCCTCCCCCCCCCCAAAAAAAAAAACAACATCCGGTTTCAATATAAGGCCTTATGTCTAGGGAAACCAATGGTTATACTAAGGCCGGCTATGTCTAGGGGGGGTGTTACGTGGCCTCGGGGGGGGTGTAGGTTGACTGGCCATAATAGGATGGATAATCCCACCACCTCATTCTGCATTAGGATGATCAGATTCTGGATTCTGCTATGTTTTTTTTTTCCGGTCCTTCAACTTGGGAGGATCGGCTCCCATCTCGATCCTGTTTCAAACTCCCCAAGTTGAAGGTCGGATCATTGGAATTGATGGAAGGAGTGGCCACTATGGAGGTAGATGGAGGGATGGGAGATGGGGAGGTAGTCGAGGGACCCTAAGGTCGGTCGATGGATGGATTTGGTTGATTTTTTTGGGGGTTTGGGGTTACAGTTACACCCCCATGAAGGATTGATATATATATATATAGAACCCAAAGTCATGGAGGTTTGGATGGAAGATCATTGTTTTTCCTTTCTAAATGTGGTGATTTATAGGTTCCAGCCGTTCATCTTCCAGGGTGTACAATGAGGTGTTTTTTGAGGGGGAAGGGGTGGTTGCCGTTGGTTGATTGATGGAACATTCAGTTTTTTTTGGGGGGGGTGGGGGGTTTTGGTGGCCAAATTCAGATCTTATAGATGTTTTTTTGTTGGTCGTTGATCTAGTTGTTGTGTGTCAAAAAGATGGTGGGATGTGAGTCAGAACCCTCTTGCCATGATTTATCAATTCGTCACCAACAGTTCGATCATGCGTTTGGTGTAGGTGATTCCGAAGATAACCTTCATTAGCCACTGTCATCCCGGGTGGGTTTGAACACCCCCAATTTAAGGACTGAAGGAGTGAATAGACCTGAAGAGTCTGGTTGAATTTTGGTGAGTGATCAGCACTTGAGATATATGAAGCCTGGAAGTCAAAGACCATGAAAAGAACAGCCCTCTGGAATTGTTGATTATAAACCCTTACAAAAACCATAGTCTTTAGGGAAAAACACATTCAAGAAAACAGTCTTTGGACTTCCAGGGCCTGTCTTCACGTGCAGCTAAGTCTGTTAATCATGGTTATTCACCAAATCACTAACTGCCCTTGTACCCCAAAACCATGAAAAAATGAAGGTTTTAAACCCCCAATATATGGGTTATAACTTTATACCCCCTAAAAATGAAGGAACCGTGGGTTCCCATGGTGGGATGATCCTCCAAGTTTTTACCCTCTTGTCATGTGCAGCTACTTTTGGGGACCGGTCCTTGCCTCGGAGTCCTGCCCAGGATGGCTTGATGACATCCAACGAATAGGTGCCGGAGCGACTTCAAACACGACCGATTTGGCCCCCCAAAAGGCAAGTTTTTTGGAATGGAAATGGGACCCCCTTATATCAGGGAAATCTAAGTTGGTGAAAGATGATGCAATATAATTAGGGGATGGGGCACCAACCCAATTCCGTAAGGAGAGTTCATTTAAAGACCTCAGGATCAATAAGGGGGTTTCTGATTTAGCCGGTGGAATGAATGAATCCAATGAATCCCCCCATTTTTTTAAAGCCAGTTCAGAGGTGAAAATGGATCGATCCGGGGGGATGTTTCTTGTTGAATATGGGTGTTTCCTTAAATGGTGGTACCCCCAAAACATCCCAAAATGATCATTTTTTAGCAGGAAAACCCCCATGGTTGTTGGGGAAACCCACCATTTTAGGAAACCCCGATATATACCGGTTTTTCCCTCGAAATTGTAACACAGTTCGGAAGGCAGGTAACAAAAATCATGAAATATCACTGTAAAGTCTTATGAACTTACACCTGACAGATTGAATATTTCTTTGGTGTTTGTAGATTCCCTGAAAGCTTCATATATTGGTTCTCGAATGCTCGGATGATAAATGATCACCAGAAGATATGATGGTCGACCTGGAGACACACCAACTGTGGTAGATGGGATGCCTTGCTTTGAAACTTTGGGTTGGCAATATAATGACCCCTGGAAGATGACATGTTTTAGGGGTGGAAGGCCCTTCCCTGTAGCTGCGAACTGTTGGGACCTCCAATGCTAACCTTCACAAAAGGGAGGACTGTTTCAAGCTGGGCCGTCTTAGCCGATCGTTATAAATGGAGCCAAGCTATAGTTTCCTCTATTTATATAGGTGAAACCAGTAGATTAAGTTGGAATGAAACAGGTATCCATTTTCTAGGGGAAAAATTATCCTCCATTTTCGGCCATTTTTTGAAGGGTCATGTCACTCCAATGATAACGATCGGGATGGAATGGACCTTGATGATGATGCACAATCCCTTAGCAATGGCCGCCAATGGCCTGGCTTGGGACTCACAGGTGCCCACCCTGGTGGTGTTTTGTTATATTTTTCTCCGTTGATTACGTGCTACAGCCTACATGGTAGTTACTACAGGTTCCTATGGGGAAATCTAGTGAACTAGTGGGAATCCCTCCGTTATATGAGCTTGCATGGTTGAATGTTCTCATAGTTTCCTTAGTTTTGTTGCTTATAACTGCGAACTTGCTGAAGGTTTTCAGCCCCTGTTTCACGCGGTTTGAAACGTTGAGGAATCTTGACAAACATGGCCCATCACAAATCTGGTATTGAAATGAGCCCCGATTAGATGGATTATATCAGGGATCATACAAAGCTCTTATATGGATCCCTATAAACCAACCAGTATTTCATGGTTCATGTCAGCTAAAATCCCCCCGCAGTTCCCACAACGACAGCTTCACATGCTTCACCGTTCCAGGCGGAACAGGATGGTTCCGAAATGGGAGAAGCAGTGAAATCTTGCGCTGAGTCAACTGGATGTATGGAATTAATAGATTTTGTGTAGCAACAGTCTTGAATCTTGAACATGGAATTAGACCTTTTTGTTTTTAGGAGGTACATGGATTTGGACCTGGGGGACATTGCTATGTTTTCCGAAAGTGTCATGGGTACCTTTATATAGTACTAAATAGTACTTACTATGTTTGGCTATGTGTTGTGTACATCAACAATGTCTTACACATGTTCTTTGATGTATTTGTCACACATCGGGGCTCAATCAGGACCTGTAACAATTGATCCTTGTGTAGGGGTCATTGTCACTATTTTGTTCTCAGTTATAGATATGCAGCGTATATGGAATTTGGCCATCACCATCTAGAATTCAACTCAGATACTGTGAACATGTTGGTTAAAATCCCTAGATAGAACCCTTCATTTGTTCTTAAACTTGCTGTTTTTACATCTGGAAAAAACCCTGTATCCATCGGATTATTGGATGAAAAAAAGGTAATTTTGTGGAACCCCCAAAACATATACCTAAAAACACCAAGGATCAGGTAGATAATGATACCACCACCAGCCATTTTTTTTTGGGGAAAATCCACTCTTTTAAGGGCGCAGCTTGGCTTTTGGTCAACGTGACTTGGGGCTCATTTTTTCTGAGTTAGCGCATTCTGTTCATCACATTTGATAGCGGCAAAGCACCAACAAAACACTATTTCTGTTTGTTTTTTTGGTGATGTGGGAAAAAAGTGTTTTTTCAGAACTAAAATGGGTGCTTTCAAGTATGATTTTTTTACCAATTTACATCAGATTGACCATTTTACCATGCCTAGATCTAGGTGGTGTGGAATTGGCATCTTCGTAGGTCCACCTACTGTAAAGTGAATGTTCGGAAGAAATCATCCGGACTTTTTCGTCATCTTTTCCATGCATCCCGCGGCGGACTCAGCACTTTGCAGCTGGCCGGGCGAAACGGCGCTTATAAAAGCGAGATGCATCGCCTTGGCTGGCATGTTTCACACCAGTTGGTGCTGAAACAAACTCTAGAATGATGGCTGAGAATGGAATTTTTGGGTACCCAAATCATGACTTAAACTATCACCAATTACCAGGTGTGGTAGAAATTTGGCACTGATTCTTTCATATCTTGGTGGTGCAGGTTTTCCCTCCACAACTAGTGTCAGTATGTGCAGGACGACTCGTGGACATAATGTGGTTATAGATTTCTTGTTTGTTTGGAAGCAACTTTCAGTACGTCATTTATGAATTTCCCATCCCTTGTTGGAAGCTCTGCTTAGTGTCCTGCATGTTTCCTGCTTTGTCACGTTTCCTTGAAGGAATTGTATAAGAAAAAACATGTGAAATCCCGAGAATTAGGGTTCGAGTTCTCTGCAGATGAAAGACATATACGATTTGCCTACATTGCAGGTTACATTCCAAGAAATCTCCAACAGGACTGAACGGACCCCTAAATCTGAGTATCTAATAGCTCGAGTCGCATCTTACTTAGGGGTTCGTTGGTAAGGTCCAATCTAATTTTGATTTGATGATTTGATGTTTACATGGAAGTTATCTCCGGAAATCACCATTATGGTGATCAAACATGGAGGAAGGATAGATGATGATAGAAATTCCGTTTCGTTCACTCGGGTAGAGTCATGATTCAGTGGAGTTGGCCCCTTAGACATCTTCACATGGCTGTTACCGGGAGATACACTCCGGTAAACTAACATAGCAATGGACAATGGACCCTTTGAAGATGTATTTCCTATTGAACATGGGAAATGTTCATTGCTATGTTTTTCTTTACCAGAGTGGGTATACATATCATTCATATCCTTGTATTTGTTTAAGGTGATGTTTTTTTACTTTGTGTCGTCATATAACAATCGTATACAATCGTATAGTGAATGATATTAGGAGGAGCCAGCAGTAGTAGGCAGCACTTCTTCAGTCAACTCATACAAGTCACTAAACTTTGGGACCCGTTGGTCTTCACTGAATCCTTCCCCAACTAATTCTTTTCGGATACTGGGGAAGCACTGGGGAAATTCAACAGATTTAGCTATTCACCGCCTTCCCACCCCCACAAATTCCCTGAAGTTGGTCACTTTGTAGTCATATTTAGACATAAACATCATGATCCGTTTTAAAGCTTGTATAACCTTTTTACCACCATTTCGAAAAAGTACTTGAATCATCCCACCAGAACAACACACACAAAAAAAAAAATCAACGTTTTTTTTTTGCTATAGGATGTCTCTTTAAAGACCGATGTTGTCTCCAAGGTTTTGGTTGGGTCCAGGCGGCCCGGTGTTTGGCTTTTCGGTTGACCCAACTCCAACCACTCAAAAAAAGCAGCCTATATCCCTCGAGCTAAAATCCACCCAGAGATGATAAATTCCCCATGGTACAAGGTGGGCCGTCTGAGAGCCGATCGTTATAAGATAGGAGTTATTTTTTCGGGCCCGTATTTGATGAATCCCTAAGGATCCAGGTATGTCCTAAGACAGGGATTAACCCTACAATCTTATTGGGACCATCAAACCTACTTTAGGGAAGGGTATGGATCAGGGAATGGCCGAGATATTTCATGGGTTTCCCTGGAGTTATTTCACCCCCTTATACATGGAGGGACAACTTACCCTACTGACAGCGAGGAAAAAGGCCAACCTTGTAGATATGACCAGGTAGGTCGCTTCCCGCATTTGCAATCACTGTTTGGGTTGTATTGTTTTCCGTTGTGTTTTTGTTCCATGCAGGTCAGGAAAAACGGAGCCAATTACCAATCAACTTTTTTCGCCCCCGAAAAAGAAACATGAATCATTCGACGGCCATCATGAACTGCGAACTACCACGCCAGAAGGCGAAAGTAGGGAATTGACTGCCTGAAATGTCGGAGCACACATGCGCCACGGTTCCTATCAAACTATCTATTATCTACCATTCTAGCTATTATATGTCAGACTGTCTATCCAATTCTGTGCTTGTCAGTATTTATCACCTTTCTCCTTTTTTTTAAGATATTCATACTTACATATTATATCCGATTTATATCCGTGTCTTTATACCTGATTGTATCCACCGTTATCCATCAATATTTGTGTATCTATCTATTAATCTACATCCATTCATCCGTCCATCTATTATTCTATTAGTTGTTATCCTTCTTATGTAGTTTTTAGTATATTTGGTTTTTGTTGCTTCATGGGATGTTTCATGCATACATTTGTTTCTCTCACATATCAAAACATTGACCGGTGACCGTAACTATAGCAACGGCCGGAACGTCCCGTGGGCTTCGACGGCTCGGCGTTCATGGTTTCGGCGGGATCTCTCAAGGAATTGGTCCAACCGTGTGGGGACATGGGTGTCGACTGCAGGTCGAAAACTGCGCAACAAGTATTTCCCTCCCCCCCCCTACAAGGTGGGCCCGTCCTTAGCCGATCGTTCTTATAATGGAGTGATTTCACCCTTATGAATGGCCGAAAAATCTATGGGTAACTTCCAGGGGTTACAATGTTATTAACCCTAGTTATGAGGGGCCCCATATATCTGCATTTAAAAGTTGTAGGAGCCCACCTTGTACCCCAACTTAATCCTCCAGGGGATCCTGGTCACTTTAAACCTATAGGGTACCCTATCCGGGCGAATACCGAACAGATCCGAAGGTGTGTTTGGATATCGGCCGGGGTATTTTTGAGGTATATAACATGCCATGGGAACACACGTTTACCTCATCTTTAGGGGGTATCACCGTTTAACCGATATTTCTGTAGGGCGATCGTCTTCAAAAAAAATATCCAAATACCTTGTGAGGATCGGTGCTTGGACCCCCCATACAAGGCCGAACTTCAGGAGGTGAGGACCGGGGATCCAAGCACCCGGTCCTCACAATGGTATGACTGGAAGGCTAGGGATTTTTCATGTCCCGCAGGTAGGGGTTTTTCAGGACATGCCGGATCAGATGATCCGGAGGCTTTTCGGGCTTTGGATGACCGTTGATGAAAGAATCTGGCATACAAAGCTACTAGGATGTCCCAGGAAATTAGTAAATAGATGTAAATAGTTAGTAATTACATGGGTTATAGCCTAGTTATACACGGGTTATATTGGGGTTTTAACCCACTTACTAACCTTTTACCAGCTTCCTGGGACATCCAAGTAGTAAGTGCAGCCCATACTAACAGATTTTTTGATGCATCATATCTCCGGATTCCTGACCCATCAACAGTATCTCCCCAAACTGGATTGTTGCACCGCTATGTTACGATTCTGGTACTTAATCACAAGGATCCCTGCGAACCAACCTGGATTTTATAGAATGTAACACGATGTTTCTTACTGCTCCTTTCGGATGTCTAGCTTTTAATCTTTTAGATGTTCGATGGATCATCTTGTGAATCTAGGAATCTACGCCATATCTAGCAGACACGGATGTCCCTCATTGGTTTTCATGCTGAAACGATGCTCCGTTCACACAGCGGAAGAAGATGCAAAAGTGAGTGAGTGAGCCGCGGTTTTGCCCCAATTTTGTCCCGAAAAGGTTCACCTAAAAACCACCAAAGAAAAAAACATACCATCCATCGGACTGGTATATTTACCTACATGAAAACCATAAAAACATCAACCATTCATGGATCGGTAAATATTTGGGTAATGAAAAACATGATTTGAACCAAAGCCTCCCTAACTTGGGCTTCAGAATGTCAATTCTCCAGATATTCTCCAAATAGAGGGAAAACATCATGGACGATGTAACTTTACAGGACAATTAGATGTACAAGATGGGTAACCTGGGATCCAGGTAGAAATGGAGTTTTTTTGGGGCCCGGGGCCCCTATGAATAGCCTGGAAATATTTCATCTCTACATCATAGGGAAAATGCTGGGAAAACCCTTGGGATGGGGGCCCCTTAATGATCAACCCCATATAAATATTCACCTTATATAGTGGGTATTTATAGGGTATATCACAATTTAAAGGGCTCTTGCAAGGTTAAACAGCTAGGGAACCATCCCAAGGGTACCATAATTTTCCGGATGACTACAACTTGCAACTTTGTGGCCCGCCCACCCTATGTTTTTGTCCACTCAACTTCACGGCATTTTTGAGTCAGTTTCCCTCCCTGAGAAACTGACTCACTTGCCACCTACTGACATCCTTGGAAGGGTTAAGTTACTTAAGGTTCCACATCGCTTCCAAATATTTTTGTTTGTCACTTGGAAGAACTGCTGTATAAGTTCTTCATCATATTGGGGGTCATGTCAGCAATTGCATCTATGTAAGGATGATGAAAGGTAGTGCCAGCGAGCAGCCAGGTCTGAAGGAAGTGTTTTTTTTACGCGCAATTCTACACAAGGTTTCTCTTCAATGTATTTTTCGACGAGATTTCACCCCAAAAAAGATTGAGGTTGGTTTACATTCCATTTTTTTGCAGGGACAAATTTTGTTTCGCTGTAGCGACCAACCTGAAGATGAATTTGGGTGACATACTTCCGCTCAAATTTAACGTCGCCATGATAGGCAAAATGACGCCATGTTTCAAAACCCAAGAGGAATACCTTTTCCTTTGGGCTACCACTTGGATGTCCAATTGGAAGTTAGGATCAATGGCTAGTAAATGGATGATAAGCTACTTCTAACATGGTTTTTTTTTGAGTTATAAATGTTATAAGCTATTTCCTAACCATTGGAATCCTAACTTCCAACTGGACATCTTCAAGTGGTTTCCGCCCTAATTTTTGGTCATCAATTCGTTCTATTTCGAGAAACGTGGCACAGGGAAAGCCATTAGGCAAAGGAAGTTTTGGTGTGGTGAAACGTGCCTACGTTTGGGAATCCTCAGATGGGTTTCGTTTCGTTTCGTCCGCCGTGTGGTGAGTCCATATGTGGAGGTGTAAGGTGTAAGGTGTCCAATTTGGGTGATCTTTTGGGGGGTTTGGGGATGAAAGTTTTTGGAGTCAAAATCTTGAAGCACCCCTTGGAAAAAGGAATCTTATAATACCAGCACATACCAAAACTATATATCCAACAATTGTTATGTTGAACATATGTATGTATATGCATACATCTAACCTTTATAGTGTACGTTATACATATATTTATATATAGAGAGAGAGTATATATATATATATATGGTTGAGAAACTGCTGTCAGGTATTTCACCTGGGCTCACCTTTCTCAGCAAATTATTTTCTCTTGGAGACGCTAGAACTTGGTGATTTGCAAAGGTGATATATTCAGATTGTTCAACCTCAAGGATGTCATTTAGCTCTTGGCAAGTCGGTTGCACTGGGGCATTGACAACTTGACGCCCTAAAAAGAACATACAACATGTTATTAATCATCCTCATAGTCATGACTTTAGTCGTGGTTGACTTTCCAAAAACTGTCATAACACATATATAGGTCCGAATACCTTCTCAGAAAATGTTTGAATGTCTAGGATATATACAAAAATATTTATGTATATAGACATATACCATGAGCCCTTAAAACCGTGAACAACAAAGGGTTTTTGTCAACCTAAAAAGCAGGTTGTTTACCATAAAACCTCTAAACATGTAGGTTTGGGGGGCCCATGGTATAGAAATACCCTTGAACTGCATCTATGTTCAATCTCACAAGGTTCTCTCCACCAAAGCCGTGCGCGCGGTGAAGTTTATCGCCATCGAACGGATGAAGGCGATACAGAAAGTGAGTACAGGGATGTCCTGCTGGTACTTAGTAACTGGACCAAAACCCCTACATACTGTAAGTAGGTTGGATACGTCCCTTAAGTAGGTGAAATGAACCAACTTACTAGCTAGTTACTATATCACTTCCCTGGACACCCTACGGTAGTGATCAGTTGACCTGACGCTTTTTTGGTTTATCTACAAGGTGGGCCCCTACATACTCGCGAAAATAAATGGAGTATACATACTCGTAGAAATGGACCGGATTCCTTTTTGCACGTGACCGAGTCTCGCCAGTCTGTCAATGAGAACCATGTGGATGTCGCCAAGAAAGCCTGCCAACTGCTCAGATCATCCCTTTTCACTAGCCCTGGCGTGGTTGGATCAAGAACCGCGTCCAGTAATTTGCTGAAGGCTTTTTGCGAATCTTGCCGGTGGGCCGGCCAGCTGAAAACCCATTTTTCAACCCAGAAGGAAGGCAGACTTCCCAATATGGGAGGGAAAAAACGCATTGCCTACGACTCCACCCATTCTTGGAGGTGATGAATTCATTCCAACTGCCTTTCAATGACACCGTGCTGCGAGTTGAGGCCGAGCTTTCTAGCATTGACGTACCTGAAATGCGTCTTCCAGCTACGGAGTAGCTCAACATGTGAGTCATTTCACCCTACATGCAGCTGGTACTTAATGACCGGCTTGTAGATTGGGTGCATATTTACCCACATTTGGTTACAGTATTTTTTATGGTAAATGTAGGTACATTGAGCATCTGGGAAAGTATCTGTTCCAGCTTCTTCCAGGGGGGCCCCTTTTGGTAACTTTAAATGGAGGTCATTTTTGGACCCCTGAAAAGCAGCCCATGAAACCCTCGCAAAAAAACGGGACTCGGAGGAGCCTGGTTCATTGTGTTTCTTGATCCATGGATCTTTACCAGAGAATGAGACAAAGACATTGGTGTTAACACAACCGTATGACTTGGATGTGTTTAGTGGATGATTTTTGTTCAAGGATTCTACTTATGGTAAATCACTACAACACCACCGTTTGTGTTTTTTTTGGAATTTTCGTTCAAACATCTTAAGCAAGTCCAAGTAATGAGACTTTGGTAATCAGCAACTTTTTTGTTTGGAAAGCTGGAATCTGATCCACAAGTATCCCTGCAAAGGCCGCTGGTGATTAACCAACAAAACCTGTGGCAAAAAACGCCAAACCACCAACAATTGACTACTCCCCCCGCAAGTTTAACAGCTCGCCCCTGAAAAAGTTCCCATCCCAATAGGAAAGGATCGTCCCCCAACCACCATTTTTCAGGGGCGATCTGTTAAACTTCGGTGGTGTACTCCTCCCTGAAACTCACAGCTAGCGCCTGAAACTGGGTGGTTGGAAAACTATTCACCTTCCTTTTGGGTCCCTAGGTTTTTTTCAAGGGCGAAAAGCACATTTTACAGTTTTAGACCCAATATATTTTCCTGTCCTCTGACAAGGCACAATTTCAAAAAAGAATGCAGTCTTCCAACTCTTGTGTTTCGAGGGGTTACAAGGTAGGCCCCCCCTACCAGCCGTAAGTAGGGTGAGAACTCCATTGATAGGGGTGAAATAACTCCAGTTACTCATTTATAAGGCCATTTGTAGAGACCCCATGATTCGATTTGTAACGATCGGTTCAGGGCCCACCGTGCACGTAGGAGAGGGTAACCCCTTGCACCGAACCAATTTTGGCCCGTCAGGAGAAGTTTTGTGTCTTGAAAAATGAGATTGAAATCATGAAGGCCACAGCTGCGGAGTGAGAAAAAACGCATTTTTTTGTTTGGCCTATAGACAAAACAACACGAAGGACCTTTAATTTTTATTTTCCGAACCTTGTCTTTAGCTGGTGAACTGGAAGATTTTTTTGTTGAACCAATTCTATATGTTTCTTCTGGTTGAGATAAGGACGTTTTTTCTGGTAGTTCAAAGGTGACATTGGCAAGTCTCTTGATTTGTTTGATGTGAATGATGCCATCAACGTAGCAGAATTCCAAGTTTCATGACTCACTAAGATGTCCCAGGAAGTTAGTAGCAGGTCAGTAAGAGGCTTATAATCCCAATATATCCCATTTATAAGTACGTTATCATCCGTTTATTAAGCATTTATTAAATTCCTGTGACATCCACCCGCATGAGTCCTCAGGCATCCAGGCAAATATCTCCCGAGGTTGGTCATATGTTTTTGAGGGGGGTTTATGCATGCCAGCCATCAGCTGGTGTTGTGAATGTATATATGTATAGTTAATAGACCGTCATTCCTTTCAAATCTTTGGTCGAATGTGTAATACACCCATAGGATCCAATCATTTGCTGAGAATGGTTTCATGGAAACTATATAAATGAATCTAAATGACCTATGCGTTTCGAAGGTGATTGGACAGCCCAATCATCAGCTGAGAATATGACGATTGATCCCTGGGGACAGGGACTTCTGATCCAAATACTCTTCCCATTCGTCCAAAAATCTATAAATCTTCGCTGAAGACTTCTCTTTTGGATGTTGAGATGTATATGATACGATATTGTTTTCCCAACCAAATGCGCTTTCTGTCGAATCTCCCATGGTTTTCCTATGCTTAGGATGGTGATCAACCTCATAGTAGAGATTTTTTTTCGGGATTCCCTATTAAAGTTGTCATGACCATCGCCAATAATAAGGACTTGATCGACGCACAAATGACGAGTATATGCAGTACATGTGCACCAGCGCCAGGTGAGGTATAGATAGTGAGATGAAAGAATTTCCCTGCGAAGTTGGCCCAAAAAGCATGTTATATGATTGTAACTCCACTTCTAGGGTGTTGAAAGGCCATATTTATATACCCATTTAGAAGGCCATGAATAGGGGTTATAAGTTATAGCTCCATTTGAACTCCTAGGAACCCATTTTATGAGAAGTGTTGTTTAAAAAAAAATCCCTTTCAGCTGACTGAACATCAGAACCAAGTCACTATGTTCATACGACTCATACCCTAATGGCTTGTCAACCGATACTCCCCGACGTATCCCCCTTTAGAAACAAAGGTTTCATCAACCGTTAATGGGCGGTGGGTTGACCAGTCATTGTGAAAGCGTCACGTCATGTCTTTGTAGAACAGTTGCAGTTTTTTTTTTGCAGCAAAACCACTGCAAAAATCTCTTCGAGTCGTTTTGATTGTTTTATTGTTTTATTTACTCCATGACCCAAAGATTGTCTAGAGTCGAGTTGGGATTCAAAGTGTGGTCAAAATCCAGTTTTAAATGAGTTGTTTCACCCCAGTCACCCAAGGAATTTTCCGCCATTTAATAGGTGCCCTGTTTATTGATAAGCGATCGTTTTTATCGGCCCGCCTCATAGGCGGTGGATCATCCGAACATCATCATGCTCTATGAGATATTTGAAGATCACAGGTCACGGGGTGTGAAAGATCTTTCTAAAAAAAAGAGAGGGCAGGTGGTTGTGTGGGTGTGTGATTCTTTGGAAGGATACTTGTACTGTATTTGATATGTGACATCTTTCTTTTAAACACGCAGGTATGTATGTGTAATATATTATAGATGATACGGGTTGATGGAAGAAATCCTGCACCACCTGGGATGCATAAAACCCGTCAAATAAAATGGGATAACCTACCAATCTGAATTTTTTAACCGGATTTCTGAACCATCAACAGTACAATACCCAGCCCTGCTTCGAGGTCACCGAAAGATGTGCAATTCTTCATGACCTTAGCCGAAAATACCTGAAAGTTCTTTGGATAAATGATACTGGAATCCTCCCAAAATTCAAAATGCGTGTCTCAAGCAATTCAGGTTTGGGATTTGCTATCTAGATGGTGCTTTCAAAATATTATTTATTTTCAGCTTGGGGAAGGTTCTCATTTTTGTTGGTGTTTTGGTGTTCATGTGATTTCCAAGCTTAAATCACGATCGGTTGGTTAATCTGTTCACAAAATATTTGGGCCGAAAAACCTCTTGCACTTTGCCATTTTTGATCTTGATTTTACCTGAGTGTGAAGTTAGTTTGTCCAGTTCATTTGTTTGAAAGGAGTGGGAGAAGAAATGGAAACAACAAAAAAACAACGAAAGTCCTGAAACGTTTTTTTGTTCACGACGACCAGTGGATTTCTGTCATGACGAGGTATTTGTGTTTGGTCATGGAACTCTGCTCTGGAGGTGGAGGATGTTTTTTACGAAGAAGAAGGGGGAGGATAACATGCTCACTCGGCCAATGGCAAACCATTGAACTTTTGGGGATTACATATATATTTAGTAGGAAAAATAATGTTCAAAACTTTTTGGTCATGGTTGTTTGGCTGAGTAAGCATGTGTTACATAGATGTTTGTTTTTTTTGGGGGGGAAGCAAATACAGAGTGATTTGATTATAGATTCATAGAGTTCTATCTATATAAGTTGCGGATAGTTGCGGCCATTCTATTTTATAAGATATAAAAGCAATATACGTATATAATATATATATATATACATATAATATGTATAATATACAGAGACTATAGTATAGATTGTGTGGTGGTTCCTAGATGTTTTTCAAACATGTTTACCCCAAAAAGATTGAGGAATGATCCAATTTAGGGATTGGGTACCATCAAGTCTGGGTCCCGGGCGCCCAAAAGGTACCGTTTAGGAATGGAAATGGGACCCCGGGCTATTTCAGGGAAAACTAGGTTGGTGAAATATTATTCCATTTGGCCAGATCATGTTTTGTCTCCCTGGGTTTTTTTCGAGGTCCCAGGGGTATAGGTTGGTGAAATATTAAAATTTTGATATAGTTTGTCCAGATAAAGTGCCAATCTCCTTGACTTCTGACTCAGCAGAAGTGGTGGCGCCGAAGACTGTCAAGAAAAGCTGCGTTGACTGGCCCGCCTGCAGCCGGCTCAACGGAGCCAGGGACAGATTTGCTGGCGGCAGTGCTGGAAACGCAGGCTCGTCTGATGAGGGTTCAATCCATGTGACACAGCCTTTGCAGAAGCCAGATGTCAAAGACAAGACATGCTTCAATTGTGGAAGGAAGGGCCATTTGGCAAAGAAGTGCAGTCATTGTGGCAAAAAGGGTCATCCTACATCAAGTATAACATTGATTCCATCAAGGTGGTTTAGCAAAAGACTGGCGTCGAAGGCCCAAACGAAACCGGAGATGAAGTAGGGTGAGATGGAATTGAAGAAGTTCTCTGAGATGGAACACTCTGAAAAACACTACTTCCATTCCCTTCTGTTGCAGTAGGCTCACTGGCACTCGGAGTACCGATATGAAACACTTGTGCTGATCCTCCGGCACTTCCATGGTACATTAGAATCGCTTCATTTATTGGCTTGTGTGTGGAAAGGAGCTCTAGAAAGAGAGTTGCGTTAAGATCCACAAAAGAAACGACTGTTTATGCCGGTATATGAGAAAAAGATTGGAAACATGAGGAAAAAGCTGGGAGAAACAGATGGGAGAAAAGGTTTTGATACACTCCTGACAATTAGATTATGGAACCTAAAACTCACCCAATTGAAACGGAAAATCATCCCCATAGGCATCCAATCACCGAACGTCAGAGGACGATTGAGGTGTCCAATCACCTCAGCAAAGTATTTAGGTTCCACCATTCTCAGTTTTGGTGAGCCCGGATCCCGAGGGTATATCTTTCATACCTATCCCCCATCATAACCCACATTTCCTTCATGTTTAGGGGTGAAAAAAACCCTAAAATTGGCGGTTTTTAACCTCCAATTCTTGTGGACTCCAGCCGTTTCGCAGAGACTGCACCGAAAGGTACTCTGCTGGGGCGTTTAAAGCTCACAGGGCACTTTTGCGAGGAGCAAATGCGCCTTTTGTGATTTGAGTTGGACCAACAAACAAACTCCCAGATGCTCAATGGGAGTGGTATATTTACGTATACATTAAATACCATAAGCAATAGCCAAATGTAGGTCAACATGCCATACATTGAGTGTTTTGGGTTTGATTTTTATGTCAACCGAATGAGATTTCCAATGAAAAGTTGTGTTTTTTTTTGGGTTGGCTGCGGAAATGTCCGAGCTGTTAATTTGTTTGAGCTGTAACAAAATTTTTCCAGTTCTTCTTTTGATGTATTTTTTATTTCTACATACTTTAATTGGATGACATCCGGACCATTTTGGTTCATCCACTGTGACCTGTGAGTCTCCTTTTTTCTTATACCCATGAAGTTTTTGGTTCGCTGTTTTTTTTTCAAACGGTTTCTTCATATATATATATATATATACCCTAACCTTCTGAACCCTAGAAATTTCTCGGGTTCGAATGCAAACCCCGGGTTTACCCGTGACTTGGGGGAAAATCCCGGGTTTTTCCAACAAATCGTGGGTTTGTAGGAAAAAACCCGGGTTTTTCCGATTTTGCCGAAACTTTCAATTCTTCTTGGGATGGGGCGGCAGATGTCTGGCAATACGTCGAGTTTGGTGGGTTGTTCACATATTTTCGGGGAAACCGCAATTTGAATATCCCTTCCGAATTGCGATTTGTGATTCCGAATCGTCTTGGGTAGTCCGATAACAAAATTCGAACCCCTCTAATTCGTAAGGCCTCCGCCGAGGAGACATATGCCGAGGGTTAGGCAAATTTTAGGATTCTACCGCGATATTTGTACAATTTTGTACATGACATATCAATGCCGAGTCTTCTACGGCCGAGGGGGTTTAGATGCCAAGTATTCTACGGCCGAGGGATTCTAATCAATGCCGAGTATTCTACGGCCGAGGGATTGTTTTTTTTCAAAGCCAAGGATTCCATGGCCAGGGAATAGTACAACCACAAAAAATTCAGTGGTTCCATCCAAAATGAAATGAACTACTCAGGATGTACAATGATATATTCAGTTCATATTATGGAAACATCACACCCTTTTGCAAGTAAGCTGTTGACGCCATCCATGGTGTGAGCCACAAAACAACCACAAACGAAATCCAAAGCTAAGGGGTTTGATCGACTAGGTGGCTGCGTTAACGATTGCTCGCGATTTGCTCACGGTAGAAAACGGCAATTCTTTTAGCTAAATATGTACCGTTTAAGACCGTGTTTGTACTTTTTAGGTCCTTTTCGTACCTTTTAGGTCCCTGTTTATAGTATTGCCGAGTGTTGCTCACGATTTCTCACGGTACTTTTTTCGGAAGAAATATAGATGTATTCAAAAAAGTTGATCGTTCATGATTAGATATATCTCCATTTAATGACTGACACTGCCTGATAAATCCTTATCACAAAGGGCCTAAGCTTGACTACCAGGGTTACTTACACGCCACCGTATGTTTGATTGGGCATTGCCCTGACTGCTACTTTGGCAGCCCTAGCAACAAGCAACCAGATTTCAATGTCAAAAATCCAAGCTGTGCATGTTCCTTTTGAAATTTAAAAAGTACATCTCATGAGATGATCATGAAATGATAAAATACAGTGGTTTCCCTTTTTGGCCGATGACCAAAAAAGTACATAGCTCATGTGTTCCTTTTTTGGCCGAGGACCTAAAAAGTACATATGATCAAGCTAACATACAGTGTTCCTTTCTTGGCCGAGGGCCACAATAGTACATGACTAATATATGTCTATAGATTTACCCGTTTTGGCCTTGTTTATAGCAGTTGCCGAGGGACCTACTAAGGAAGTCCCTGGACTTACAGGGAACTTTAAATAAGACATCATGATGCATTTTTGTGCCTTTTTTTCAAAATTTTACGCGGAAAAGTCGGGTCGGTTTAGCAACCCGTGACGAACCCATGATTAACCCGTGACAGACCCATGATTACCCCGTGACTACCCGTGATATTGTGGGAAAAACCCGGTATTTTGGGACAAAACCTGGTTATGTTCAACCCGTGATTACCCCGTGACAGACCCATGATTACCCCGTGACAACCCGTGATTTTTTCACGGGTTCGAATGTGTCCTCTATACATGGAAAATATCGCGGAAAAAATGCTTTTTTCATTAAAAAAATGGGATCCCCTGAGACGATCAATTCGTGCGGTTTGCATGTTCGGTTGACAAGTCGAATTTCAGTGCTACAGTGGGATGGCCGCAAAGCACTTTGCGTATAGGGGTCATAAAATTAGCATGGGAGGGTTGGGCCGGGGCTTTTGTAGTTAAATTTTGGATTCGCGCCAAATTTGCTACAAAGATCATTGCGGCATCTTCTGGAGCTACAAAATGACCTGAACCGCCCTCACTACAAAACTGAAACTTGGTTTCAGCAAAGTCCACCAACCGGTGAACTGATCCCATTTCAAAGTACAACATGTTTCGAAAGTGATTGTGTAGTATCACCTTGTTTGCTTTGTTTTCAGCTTCACTCTTTTTTCACGGATCCCTTTGTAGTTTTGGGCACGCCTTATTGGCAGCCCCTAGCCTGATTGTGTCTTTTTCTCATGTGTTTTTATTTGTTTATCTTCTTTTAATTATCTTTTCTATTTTTCTGGTTTTTGTCTCGTTTGCTTTTTATTCATTGATTCTATTTTTTCTTTGCTTTTTTAAATCTATTCATTTTGTTCTTGTTTTTCGCTGTGCCGTTCATTGGATGTCCTATCACGTCCCAAAAGGCAAAAAATAATAATTGGCCAGAGTTCCGTGTATGGGCCCTTCCTCCTGCGGTAAAACAGGATTAGCCCCCTGTAGGCAATGTTCTTGATCTTTTTTGTTGTTTTTTTTCTCTGTCTTTTGTTTTTCTGATTTTTTCTTTGGGGGTTGGACAAATTGAACCCTGAAGTAGCCACTTGCAAAAAATTAATTTCACGACTCAAAATCAAACATCCAAATTCCAAAATCAAAAAATACCAAAATCCAAAAACCCAAAATCCAGACTCCAAAATCACCTACAAGACACCATAGAGCAAGTTTCCTACAAAAAAACATAACTTCATTACAGAATTCAGACCCCCAACGTCACTACAAAAATTCGATCGATCCCAAAAAATAGCCAACAAAGTGACTGCCACAAGGGTCAGAATCATCCAAGAGGAACTGCTACAAAACGACAATTTTTTGTTGACTCAAAATCAGGCCCTACAAATTGGATTTTTACTGCAAATTGATTGGCACATGGTCATAGATTCCTACACAAACGCCTCTACAAACCACATTGTAGTGAGCACAACGGACCCCTTTCTGTAGGGCATATTTCAACCCTCATTTTTTCGGAGCCAATTTATCGATCGACTGCTTATGACTGCTTGATAGAATTGAAAAAAAAAAACATCTCACTTTGCATGGAAAAGGATTTTTGGAAAAACCCGGGTTTTTGGAAAAACCTGGGTTTTTTTTCAGAAACCCTGGTTTTGTGGGACAAACCTCGGGTTAAGTCGTAAACCCTGGAAATTTTCAAGGTCTGGAAGATCAAGGTATATATATATCATTGGTTTTACTTAAGACACCTAAGATGTTGGGAATGTTCATCCATTTAGAGGAACCTGGGGGAGCTTTTGGAAAGCCCTCAATCCTCCCAAGCCTCCCAACCCTCTCCAAAAGAGGATCACACTGCGATTTGTATGAAGCAGATCCTACGAGCTGTCTTTTATCTACACAGGTGTCTTGAATTTGTTTAGTTGGTGATTTTTGTACTCAGCCACCTGGTAGTGCCAATATGAATCTCCCAATTTTCCAGGAAGGATCTGATTTGTTTGTTTAGTTGGTGATTGTTTTTACAGATTCGGATCGGGTGGCAAACATCACCATTCTTCACCACCATGGGAATATTTTTTCAGCCACCTTGAGCAAATCTAAGGTGTGTTCTGATCGTGTTTTCTAAGAAAGAAAGCAGCCGCTGGCGTCTGGTGGAAAGAAAATCAACTAAGTGGAGCTGAGTTTTTAAAGGAAAGATTTGTGGAGTTGTTTTTGGAGGATAATTGGAGTACCCCCCCACCCAGGAACAGTCACCATCAGGATTATTCCAGTTTTAGTAGGGAATCCCTATAAACCTTCATTTGTGACTGTTAAATTCGCGTTAGTCAATTGCAGCAATCCAACATATTCCTTGCGTTTTGGATGTGATTGGTCATTCTGTTTTTCTCCCTGGAAACCAGCCATCCCCTCCCAGCTGGCACTTTTGAGTCGATGATGTTCTTCCTTGTGGACTCATGGACTGGAGGGTAACTAGCCCTAGACATCTATATAAATACCCCTAAAACAGCGTGTTTTAGGTCTGTTTTAGGGGGTTCAAGGTCGACCTTCTCAGAAAGTGGTTGGATGTCGATCGGGATTAAACATTTAAACCCCAATGAGTCAAAACCAAGTAGTTACACTAGCTACTTACTATCTAACTCGGGATGATCCTCCAAACAGTGGGTTTTTGAACGATTTGTTTATTTTCTACCGGATCCTTGGGAAGATGATCCAATTTGACTACCCTAAGAACCAACAGTTCGCCCCCGGCCGAAAATAGGCCGGGAAATGTCATCTTCCAAGCAATTTTTTTTGTGGTTTCAGGGCTAAACTCTGTCTCAGTTTCAGGGAGGCCCTACTAGTAAGTGGTATCAAAAACAAGTTCAACAGCAAAAGCACCTGAAAATGGATGGACAGTTGGAATATGATCGTTTCCTTTTGGGGCAAAATAGCTGTTACTTTCAGGGAGGGTATATGGATTTATGAGTTCCCTAGCTGTAGGGATTCATCAAGCCACGGATTCGGCTGCTAGGAATTGGATCGTTCATCGTGATCTCAAGGTGCCCCTGTTGTGTTGGTACCCCTGTTGGCATGGAGGTACTGTACTGTGTATATATATTTATATTTATATATAGTTTACACTGGTATTTATATAGTTTACATATATATATATATAGTATGTATATATTCTATGGAACCCTTAAATTTTTGGGCCTTATTTTGGAGGATTTGACTAAAATAGATGTGTTTCAGGCCAATCCTCCCCCCAACAGAAGAGAGGTCACTTGGGTTCTCAGTTTATATACATCTATTACTTGTATTTACATATGTATTTTTGTATCACAAAATCTTGACACAAGCTTATATCCTCAGGTCACCACTTAACACATTTTATTTCAGAATCACTTCAGTGTTAGAGAAGTGTTACACACGACACCCGAAAACTAACCACAAAATCACTGAACGTCTGGAGGTATTTGAGGAAGACGTGATATGTTTGAGGATGACATATCTAAATGTTCATGTTCAAGAACTGCTATAGTTATCGTGTGCTTTAACAGTCTTGTGTCAAGCCTTCCGCGATTCCTTGCAAACAAAAGTTTGGACTCAATCATCCGTCCCTATATTTCAAGACTTGTTATTCTGTATGTATCAATCGTTCGCATTACAGATCTGTTCATTTTTGCAGATCTGTTGCAGCTTCCAAAACATATTCGTATATATGCCAAAAGAACCCCAACATACTCCTGGAACATACCCAGACATCCCCAAACCCCGAGATGAAAGGAAATCCTTCATAAGCTGTTGGGTTGGGGGTCAGGGGATTTTTACCATAAGAATCCAATCCCCTCCCTAGAATCACATTGAGGGTTGCAATCCCATCCTCATAATAGGATTCCATCAGGGTAATCCCTGTCTTAGGATATTCTTGTCAGAAAATTACCAGATAGATACACATATATATATATCTATATATTATATATATATTGATATCAGAATATATTTGTATATTACAGTATATCTATAGTATCTTATTAAATATATACATATATGTTTTGTTTATGTATATATTCAAATATACAGTCACTCCCAGTTTAATGTGAATGACACCTACCTCTCAGGCAGAAAAGCCTGAAGTATCTAACCTTGAGAGTCAACTTGAGAGTGGAAAAATGACCACCCTTGCACGTGTGATCCTGGTACTGATCATCCCAGGACGGACGTAAGTGGTTAATAAGCCTGGTGATCGTATTTTGTTGTCCCCTAAGGATCCTGTGGGACCCCTTCCAAATGGCATTTGTATGGCTTATAAAGGGGGGTTACTTACTAACTATACTTCCTAAATGGGGTGATCCTCCAAGTAGTACCATCACGAAAAGCCTTTAAAATGTTCTACCTGGCAAGTCTCTGACCTTTTTGGGATGGTGAGTGAGTTAAAACGTGACCCGAACTCAAAGGCGAATCATGACCTCCAAACAGAGGATAAATAGGTCACTTTTGAATCACCTGGTATGTATGAAATGATTGCGCATAAATTTGTATGTTTTTGTCTCTTGTATCTAAGGCAAAAGTCTTGGTCCAAACCAACCCAGTTGTAGGTATAGGGTGAAATAACCTCCATCTATAGGGGTTGTTTCACTACATTTACCCATTCATAAGCCTTTTATTGGGTGTATGACTCAGTTACTGTATAACTTCCATAAATAGGGATATTTCACCAGAGTTACACATTTATTTTCTGCCATTTATGGAGGTTATTTGACTCCATTTTATAACGATCGGCTAAGACGGCCCACGGGAGAGGCAGAGAACGTCTTGTTATCCACCACGGAGAACCTGAACAAAACGTGGCCCGGACTGCAGAAAGAGAAACCACAAGGGAAAGACTTGAGCAATGATAAAAACGGAAAGGACCCTGGTTGCTTCTTTAGGGTATACCCTCCAGGGAATTAACATATCCCCCAAAAATGGCATGTTGAAGATGATTGTCCTTTTCCCAAGGTGGGATATGTTAATCCCCTGGAGGGTAGTATAGAGGATGATACTACCCAGTTAAACGGGGAGGGACTAAAATGGAAGCATGACCTAAGGATCCTCACAGAGAATTCTGGAGGCGCTTAAAAATCTGTTGGTGCTATATATCTCCGAGCAGAAAACGCATGGAGGTTGAAATTTCCAGCGTGTGAGAGGCCCGCACGCATGGATATGTCATTCGCAAATAGAACTTTTCCTTGGACCCCAATATATGGGTTATAACTTATAACCTCTAAAAATGAAGGTTGTGGGTTCCCATGGTTGTTGGATTACTGCTGTAGAAATTTGGCGCTGGAATGATCTGAATCTGGATGTGAGACTCTTTTGGAGCTTCTGTATGCCATTGGCCAGAGACTACCAAGACTTGTTGAAATTTCCATGCCCCTTCCTGGTCGAATGGATGTTCCACAAAAAAGTGCCACATTTCTAACTACAAGTGTGCCAGGATTTATCTAAACTCCCTATCTTGGGGATAAACTCATTGGGATTCATTGGGTATTTAATGGGTATATAAACCTATTGGATCGTAAGCTTGGTAAGATTCAGAACTGCTTCAAACGGATTGAAGTGTTTTTTTTTTGCCTTCACTTAGAGGAGGTTTGGAACCGGTATTTTGGGTAGTATCAATATAAGGAACCGTTCTGGTAGCATTGCTATGAATAACGTTTCAAGCGACCGGAAGGAAGGACATTTGGGACGGTTGAAAGAAATAATGTTACACTTTACACTCCGCAAAACTAGCATCGCGCCGGGCGGGAGACCTTCCAAAAAGGGAAACTTATTTTCGAATCCCAGTGTTTCAGGTGCTAGCTGTCAGTTTCAGAGTTTATTAGATCAAGAACTGGAAGCCGCACCCAAACATGATGTTACAGTAGTTTTTTTAAAGCACCACCCCAAGATTGATATGAAAGAATCCATTGGAGCATGAAGGGAACAATTGTTTGCACCAAACAGACTCGTACCCAACAGAAGGTGACGACCTTTTTCCTCTCAGCGTGAGTTGCGACACAAATCATGTTGATCATGGTTAATCCTTCGTGAACTTTGGAGGCGTTTTGCATGGGGGCCATTTTTTAGAAAAAACAAAAAAAGAGACAAAGTTGAAGCCTCAAGTTGCTATTGCCGGGTGATCAACAAGATGGGAATTTATATCGTCCGGCTTAAATTCCCGACGACCCAACTTGGCTTTCAGAGTGAAGAAACTTCCGCGAACCCTTCGCTGAAGCCTCACAAGACTTTAAACATCAAGCCGTCATGGACCTTTTGTAACATGAAATACTCCGTTTCTTTAGGGAGGATTTTCCAACAGAAACCAATACTTGAATTCTTTCTTGAACATCCTCAAATTGTGTTTCTTCGAAAGGAAAAAAAACATTTGAGAATCGCAGAGTCCCAAACAAACAAGAACCCAAGAACCGAAATGAGGGTCTAGCAGTTCCCCCCCCAAAAAAACACCAAAGTCGCTCGCCGCAAAGGTTGTTGAAAATCTCTGACTTTGGTCTGTCCACCACTTTCAGGCGGTATGGGATCGAAAGTGGCCCGGGGAGTTCCAACTTTTCTTCCTGGGAATCCCATAGGATCCATGTATGGAATATTAATCGACATTTATCATAAAAATTCAACCAAATATAGGTAAATATACCATACATGGATCCTATGGGAATAGTGTTGATAGGAGGATTTTGTATGTTTAAGGGTTGCTATGTTGTGTAGATAGGAGGACTGGCGTGAGGTTTCCTGCCCCTCAACACTGAAGCAGGAAAAATATAATATCTCCCCCCGCCAGGAAATATATTTGAATTGGAATCTGATCGTCAAGGTTGAAAGGACAGGAATCCAATCTCTGTGATAACGGTAGAGTCATATCTTTTGCAATATATGGGTTTCTTTGTTTGTAACAGGACCGGAATGCATGCGAATGAAGTCAAAATACATACGTACTTGTTCAAAAAAATATTTACACGGACAAGTATATGTACACAGATTTAGTAGATGTCCACACATTGCATACATTCGTATCCGCTGATGTCACTAGCAAAATCTTTCCTTATCTCCCTACAATGTTCTAAGAATTCACTGTACATGTACGTATTATCATTGATGATTCCGAATGGAATGCACCTTTTGTTTTATTACGTGGAACAATCTCTTTACGTACCAATCATGAGTGATGTATATATTTTCACTGAATCATAGCACATGTAGATAAATTTACTTGATTTCTAAGTGTTGCTTGTCAGCTACCAAAAAAAGGACCCTTCTTTGTTTTCTCCCCATCAAATTGGGCAACAAAAACATCCTGTCCACGTCCTGACCGACTCCAAAAGCCTTGGGGAGTTTTGCAATTTGGAACTCGTTTTCGCCGTGAGGCCAAAGCAAGTCTTAACCGAAAGGGTGCCTTGGATTTGTTGAGTTATGTTTAGTTGCTGTTGTTTTTTTTACGGATGCTACCATGGGATTCTTTAAGATCTTTAGCATTTTTTCACCAGCATTTGGGATGTCTTTAGTTGGGTGTGTGTATTTTTTTTACTTTCTACCGCGGTAAATCACCTTTTTTTGGTACCAGCATTTGAGAGTCAATGTTTTTTTTTGTTGGGAAACTTTTTCCATTAACTAATAGTATTCTTTTTCGTGATTTGGGTTGGTGGCACCGTGATTCCGATGGGATCCCCTTATGAAAGGAATGGTTACTTAGGGTTTGAATCTGGAATCCTAAGACCTACCAATTTACCCTCCCGAAGTTTAACATAGCCCCTGAAAAGTCACCTTCCCAATAGGAAAGTAGTCTTCCAACCAGCATTTTTCCGGGGCTATGTTAAACTTTGGGGGTGTACCATTGGGAAGATTCCATTCTGCATCTTGACCGCCGCTTGACGCAGTCGTCATCCTCCCAGGTTGGCACTTTGACACATATGTCACCAGAAGTACTGGACCGCAAGTGCCCCCTGTGTTTTTCACTACCTGGTGATGCCAAACAACAATCGGGGTGGTGATGGGTCCTGGGTGGGTGGTTTTGAAACATGGGGAAACAAACGCATTTTCTGGGGATAAATATGGAGTGTATGTCAAGGAACCAGGTGGGTTTTTGTTTGTTGGTTTTTGTTGTTTTTTGCCTTAGATGTTGGGAAATATTATACTTATACTGTTTCCCATGTTGTGTTTGTTGTGGTTTTTGTTGGGAAGACATAAGATCAGTATCTTTGACTTTTAGCCATTATCATGCGCACCTATATGTTTAACAAACATATTAAGCAATAGTATTACATGTATTACAGTCATACAGTTCCCAGATGCTCCATGGGACAGGAATATTTACCTCCCATTTCCTCTTGTTCATGTGGCCATTTTTCACCTTTTCATGTGGCCTAGAACCAAACTGACCTCTATTTTTCAAGGTCAACCCTCTAGGAACGAGGCCTTTTCCAAGCAAAACAAGGGTCAGTTGGCTTCTAGGTAGGAAACCATATTCCTTTTTTTCAGGGAGCATTTGGGGTTGATATATGCTATATTGTTTTGCGGGAAGGTGTGTTCTCGTTTCTGTCGGAAGCCAGATATATAAAACCGTAGAACTGCTGTTGATGGAAGAAATAGGGCACCACCTGGGATGTATAAAACCCTGTAGATAATGGGATGAAATACCTATCAACTGGTGCAGGATTTCTTCCATCAACAGTACCAAGCAGATGTGGAGTTGTCCAGGGTGGAGCCTAAAATATGAAGAGGCAGAAACCATTTATTCTTAGTTCAAGGTGGCCCCAAAAACCAGTTGTAAACGGGGTGAAATAACCTCAGGAAAACCGGAAAACCATAATATGTTTTTGGCTATTTATAGGGATATTTCACCCCATTTTGAACTGGTAGGGGCCCACCTTGTTTGATTGTTAAAAAATTATTGTTTTCCAGCTCTGGGTGCTCAACAGCGTTTTTGTTGATCAGATGTGTAAGTCCGTAGTTCATAGGGAGCAAGTAGAAAAATAGTTCTAGGTGGTGGTTTCAAATATTTTTATTTTCAACCCTACTTGGGGAAGATTCCCAATTTGACTAATATTTTTCAAAGGGGTTGAAACCACCAACTAGTCGTTGCTTAGCCTGTTTCTATGTCCCAGCTATTGAACATTGGTTCGAGTCATGGAGTGATGCAAGCGGACAACTTCTGGCTTACTCAAAGATATGATTTAGATAACTAACCTGGCATGGCTGGAAAGTCCACCCCAATTTTGCGGGTATTTACCAGGTTACATGCTGAGTTTCCAGCCAGCTATGTTAATTTAACAAGAGGTTGATTCATTGAAACTTTTAACATAGATATCCCCAAATTCCCCAAATATCCATATTTGAAGCCGGAGTTACCTTTTGCATATATTAGCTTAAATTACTGATGTTTTTGGTACACGATTTAATCAAGGTAAAATACGAATAGATGAATGCGAGTCAACTTGTGCGTAGTAATTGTTCAATATATATGACCTGGAAGTCAAGACTATTAAAAGAAGAGTCCCCTGGAATTGTTGATAATAAACCCTTTCAACAAGCAACAGTCTTTATGGAAAAAACATTGAGCACATAGTCATTGGACTTCCAAGGGTAATACATATTTATATACCACGCTTCAGGATGTTAAAAGTTGAGGTTTCAAAAGTCTTGCAGTTCTGCTAACAAAAATGCTGCCTATTTTCTAGGGGGTTGTCTATAGCTAGAACCCAAATGGTAGGTCCCCGTATTTTGTAGAAGATTTGGACACCCCTCAAAAATGGTTGCAGGTCAACTTCCACACGGAAAGAAGGTCTGTTGGGTTCTAGCGAATATGTTCTATAAACTCTATATGCACCAACATTGAAGTTTGAGTAAGAACATCACTTTGTTGAGATTTGTTTAAGATGATTTGTTACTTTGTACCATGGTAAATCACAATCATACCACCAATTGGGAGATAATGTTTAGACTGTTCCAAGCATTTGACCCATACCATCCATGTATGGTATAGTTACCTACATTTGCTTGATTTTCATGGTTTTCATGTAGGTAAATATACCGGACATGGATGGTATGGGTTAAGCAAATCTTCTGTGTCCGCCGGCGATTCACCAGCCATTTGGCATGCGACCATGCATGGAACATGCAGAGAGCACACTTCACCCCAAAATGGAGGGTTTTCTTTCTGTACCTGATTTACGTGTTTTTTTTTGCGGGGTGTTTTTCCTTAAGCCTTACAACTTAGGTGAGGATTCCTCTATTTGTAATTGAAATGTGTGGTGATTTTTTGTCAAAATGCCCACTGGATTTCGTCAATTGGAAGCCGATCCACTGATCCAAATAGTTTGATGTGGGAAGCTGGATGATGGATCCAATAAAAGGGACACCGGACCGACATCCAACCAATGGTTTGAAAAGGATATGTGTGTTTTCAATTCAAATTTAAGCATTTTTTTTGGTGGCCAAGGGAATCAACTTGGAAATGCACCTCTTGGGTGTTGTTTAGTAAACCATAGTTCTTACCTGGAATCAGGATGGGATCCTTTTTGGGGAAATTCCAAAATAGTATAGTTGTGATAGCTAGTCAGCTAGTGGTACTTCAAAATTTGCAGTCATTTTTGTTGATTAAAAGAACTGATTGGGGGCCATTTTTCCAAAAAAAACACTAGACAACATTTTCCGACTCTTTTCTTCTTGAATCTCATTCTTCAATAATTTCAATAAAACATGTGTTGGGGTATTTCCCCAGCTAAAAACCAGCCTTGTATTTTGGGCAGGGTTTTTTGAGGTGCAGTCATACCTCCAATGCCGTTAGGTGTTTGGAAGCCTATGGAGGGGGGAACAAACAAAATACCACCACCACTTCAGCAAGCATCCACCACCACCACCATCCCCCGGAGTGTCACCGCCATGTTGACGCCGGAAGAGATGGAGATGCAGGCGGAGGCTCGACCAGAGTCAATTGGATCTGTCGATATCCCTTATGATTTGGATCTAGAGACGTGCCCCCAGCAAGTAAGCTCATTGTAAGCTCATCATCATCATCATCATCATCATCATCATCGTCATCATCGTCATCCTTGTCATCATCGTCATCATCGTCATCATTGTCATCATTGTCATCATCGTCATCACCGTCATCATTGTCATCATCATTATGATAATTCTAATCCTCTCGTCCTCCTCTTTCTCCTTCTCATCATCATTATCATTATCATTGTATGTTTGTTTCTGTTAGATATAGTTCACCGTTCCCCCCATCTTCTCAAGAGTTGCATGGTCACTGAGAATTTTCCCTACATCAGCAGCATCATGTTTAGAACATACATGAACATACTTGGATGATTGGATGATCATCCCATCCAAAAAATGTTCATGGAAACTTTAAACTCAGTGTTGTTTTTTTATTCTATCCCCAACTGAACTGGGAAACCGCCCACGGCATAAAGGGCTTTGACTTTAGCCGCCATTGAACTTGGAGAAATGCTTCATCCATCCTTAGAGGTACAAGGAGCCCATGTCATTGTGACCCAAAAAAAACACATGGGCAGTTGTAACCACCAAGTAGTTTTTTTGGTGCACATTCTTATATCATGCATTCTTGGGGCAGTAATCCTACAGCCCTGAAAAAAGGAACTTAGGATCGCCGGATCTTTTTTTCATGTGTGGCTCGAGGTTCCTGTATGTGAGTTGGGGCTTTCCATAGTAGTGGTACGGCAGACAAGGTGGGCCCCTATATAAATGGATTTAAAACCCCCTATATATGGCATTATAAAGTTATGGAAGCAGCTGAGAAGGTTCAACAAAAAAAATGTTCCTCGGCTTTGTTTTGCATTTATGAACGATGCATGGAGGATCTTTGGGTATGACATCGCCATCCCAGTTCCACTTAGTCCAGCTGTTTTTTTTGCCTACATAAAACTTCTCGTTACCCAAATGCTGATAAATAGACCATAGATTGAGTGTTTCGGTATATTGTATAACTGTTGTGGTGTCTAAGTTTGGAACTGGTGGACATAAGTTTTTGTACCCCCACTTAAAAGCACTGATTTCTCATCAACTAAGTATCCCGCATTCGGCGAGTCGTTTTCGAGTGTTTTGTCGTATGGGAAATCCACCAAAATATCCATCTTTCGGATGGAGAGGTTGGGTATGAATTTGCAGAGGTTGGGTCCTGCTTAAAAACTACCCTCCCTGAAACTAACATAGCACCCAAAAATGATGGTTTCCAATAGGAATCTCCTTTTCCAGGGGTATATTTTCAGGTGCTATGTTAGTTTACCAGAGGGTATATGATCAAGATTCACTATAGGTAATCCTTATATAGTTAAATTAAAGATTGGCTGTATCATAGACCTATTTTGCATTATTTGCTAGATAAAGGATTAAATTTGAATGCCATTGTTATACATCCAATAGGTATATCCTAACAAGTGGGTAGTATAAATGGTATAATAAAGCACCTACAAGGTTGGCCCCTACCAGGTATAAACGGAATTATATATCCCCTATCAGTAGGGTTTGTAACAACCAGTTACCGATGGAGAAGGCCATTTATAACCCATAGGATCCATGTATGGTATATTTACCTACATTTACCATAAAAATCAACTAAATGTAGGTAAATATACCATACATGGATCCTATGGGTAAGGGAGAAATCATTCCATTTGTAACTAGTAGGGACCCATTTTCCATTTTCTTGTTGATGAACTTGATGAACTCCCACCTTTTTGTAGGCCCTGGCTGCGCAGCAGCTGCCGAGCAATGCAACTCCTATGGAGCAACGGGAAATGTTGGCGGCCATGAAAGCGGAGGTGGCAAAAAAAACGCAAACCGGGATGGGATGGAAAGGATGGCTTTCCGTACGCATCCCAAATCATCCAAATACCTGGTGAGAAGGTGTTTAGAACGCATCAAAACCTTCTCAGGAGATGTTTAGGGATTCAAAACAACCTGCTCAAAAGGTGTTTGGATGTACAAAGTTTTTTGCAAGCTAGCCGGGTTTCTTGAGCTCTTTTTTCCTTGCGACAAGTCATTATTGTATTTCCTCTCCACCGTCGCGGGGACACTGGTGGCCAAGGTTTGCCGAAGGAAATGTTGCCATGAAATGTTCTAGGAAGATGACTACCCAGCTTTTTAGACTAAAATGAAGATGGGCTCTTCACGAAGGGTCTTCGTTTGACGCGGATCCTGAAAGTGGAGGACCTGCCTATAGACTCTGACTTTCAGTACCCAAGCTTTGAAGATCTACAAACGAGTCATGGCTGCAGATGCCATGCAGATGCCATGCAGTTGCGGAGATAGCTTTTCGCTGGACGACCTGCATGGCAGGTATACCATGTCCTGGCCATCCATCACAGGCTTGGATACCCTCACGGTCAAGTGCCACATTGCCAACAAAAGCAAGGTGTCCAATAGCTCGCTGCAGGGGCCAAAAAACCAGTTGTAAGTTCCACCTAGATGGTGGTTTCACATATTTTTGATTTTCACCCCTACCTGGGGACCCGATCCAATTTGACTAATATGATTTTTCAAAGGGGTTGAAACCACCAACTAGCCATTTATAGGGGTGAAATAACTACAGTTCCCAATGTCTAAGGCCATTTGTAGGGGTGAAACAACTCCATTTGTAATGATCGTAGGAGCCTACCTTGTACCCATTATAAGGATTCCTGTCATCAAAAGTGAGATGACCATCACCTGGGGTAAACACTTAGTACTTAATTGAAATACTTAGTTGATGGACTTTTTACTGCTATACGTGCCAGGGTCTAAACTCCTTGTAGTGGGGATGGTCATCCCACCTTTATACAATAGGGAATCCTTTTAATGGGTAGATAAACCCTTGCTATTGAGTTGATGACCATTCTAGACCATCGCCTATTACATGGAAAGAATGGGAGTTTAGACCCTAGCACATATGATATATATATATATATATGTGAAGTGGGTCGATCAACTCCCATTGGTTCCCTGTACTAGCAGACGGTCATAAGGATCCAGAATTAAAGATGGGATGACCATCCCCAATTTAAGGAGTTGATCGACCCTGACACATATGACATGGCTGAATCGATCCATTCAACTAATAACTATATATCTATACTGAAATCTACTGAAGTTAAAATGCCAAGACTTGTGGCATTTTGGAGCAATCAGAAAGTAAGAGTGAAAGCTAAGCACAACAAATGCACATGTTCATACAAATAGTACGCAAAGTCGGAAGCAAAATGCATCAATGTTGCTACTGAACGTGCCACCAAAAACAAAACCATGACTTTGTCAGTCTACATCTATACCCAATTCGGACCGCAAAATAGCCTTAATTCAGGTTTAGGAATTATCAATATATTATTATATACGCCCAGATTTTTGGATGCGCGTATTGAATAAATCTGGATGGTTCTTTTACGCTTCCTGGAATTGAACATGGCTGACTTTTACACATTTTTCACTGAACCATGTTTATGGGAGGAAGAGTTAACATAGAAACGTAGTATATACAGTGTTGTTGCAAAAAGGGAGGGTTAAAAAAACATCATCTAGAGGAAACATTAAAAACCAAAGTCAGGTTCAAAGAAATAGTTACCAAATCATCAGTCAGTTTGGGGTTAATTAGCCATAAGTGCACCATCAACCCCAACTAAGATGTCCCCGGAAGTTAGGATCAAAGGTTAGGATCAGTGAGTTTTAATCCCAAATATATCCCATGTATCAGTAGCTTGCAGCTTGCAACCCATTAATCCTACTAGGATGTCCATGGAAGTTAGTAGCTACTTCGCAAGGTGGGTTTCAACCTACTTAGGGGACGTATCCAACCTACTTGTATAGGGGTTATCATCTATTTACTAAGTACCATGGACATCCCAGTAACCATTGATCCCCAACTTCCGGGGGCATCAACCTGCATCACCACCAGGTGCTTCGAAGCCTCCCAGACTTGGCAAGTCAACCTTCAGTGCCATCGGTGGTGCCGGCGTCTCTTGTGGCGACGTTTCCGACCCATGCAACTTGGAGCAGCTGCGGGTGGGCCTTGTGAGCCGATCGGGAAAGAAATGGCTAACGGGAGTTCATTCACCCCTGTAAATGGCCGAAGATAACTGGGTAACTGGAGTTATTTGGGTCCCCTATCGATGGCCTTATAGATTGGTAACTGGAGCTATTTGGGTCCCCTATAGATGGCCTTCTACATGGGTAACTGGAATTGTTTCACCCCTATAAATGGCCTTGTAATGCCTTTTCTTGGAATTATAACGCTACTTACAACTGGTTTTGGGGCCCACATTGAGTGACCGAGTTCAACCTGCTGGTTGTGTTTTTTTTCAATGGAAGTACTACCAAGTCATGTTTTTGGGATTACACATGATTAGACACGCCTGGTTACACTCCCAAGACTAACGTATTTGTCCAATAATCATGGAAGTGAGGAATTGGAAAACGGATGAACATGGCCCCTTTGGAAGAAAGCATTTGGAGCCAAAGGGTTGCATCCTTCCTGACAACGTCATGGTCTGGCGAGTCTCAGCTTGTTCGCCTCATGGTGGTTCTGGTTTTTGGCAGGCCGTGGACCTACTACCTTTCATGGAGCTCATATTTGTTTCCTTTCACGTTTATTTTCGGTGCACCAAGCGTGGGGTTTACGCGTAGAGTTCTGTACGCCTTGTTTATGTTGCTGAAGGGAGCATTGGACGCCACTGCTTCAAATCTGGCAAGTGCAAACAGTGGTGACAATTGTCCATTCAAGCATGAGACGTCCACACCTGCAGCGCCAACCAGGAAGAACATTTGCAGTGCATGCTGCCTTCGGCGTGAGAGAACGGGTGTTTGAGACAAGTGAGAAACGCGCAAAGGGCAGATTCCATTTATGTTGGTCGACGACAATCAAAAGATGTTCCTTGAGTTTCACGCCGCTACCAGTTGTAGGTAGGGTTAGAACCCCCTGTAAATGGCTACAAAAACATGCATGGGTAGCTGGGGTTATAATCCTGCTTATAGAGCTTATTTCACTCCATTTACAAGTGGTTTTTCGGCCCATCTTGTGGATTTAAAAACATACAATCCACAACGTGGTATGTCTAGAGGATGGATCTGGAGGGGGACAAAGCCCATGAGAGCAATGAAAAAGGGCCCCTGATTGTTTGTCTGTTGGGATGAAAAGTATCGAATATACGATATAACCCATGTGGGGATCTTTGTAAACCATAAGAAGGATCCCTATCAAAAGTCACCCCAAAATATCCCAAAATGTGATTGCAAGGGAATCCCCTGAAAATGCCCTTAGTTCAGGTTTAGGAATGGTAGTAATTTGCCCAGACTAATATGGATGAATGATGTTATCGTTTGAATCTCATATTCCGTTGTTGATTTTGGGGTTATTTTGGTGGGGATTCTATCATCGGAAACCAGCATTTTTCACCACCATTTGGGGAATATGATATGTGTTTTATTTTGTTCCAACCAGCTCAAGCAAATCTAAGTGTTTTTTTTACATGTATTCAATAATATTATTCAATGCCTACGACAGCTGGGTATGGTAGACTCTTTTGTCATTTCATCATCCACGAAAAAACTGGTTTTGAGAAACCCAATTCACCCAGCGACTCGGTGAAGTCAAGTGATTCCTAACACTAAGCCCAACCCTAAAACCAAAGCTTCCTACTTGGAAGACCATCCCAGGACTTGTAAGTGGTTAGGATCACCCGCATTTAAGATCCATCAAAAGGCCATTTGGAAGGGGTCCCACAACCCTACTTACTCGGATTTGTTTTTTGGTGATTTTTCCATTGTACCATGAGAAATCACAATTTTTGACCACCATTTAATTTGGGAGAATATTTATCTTTCCAAGGATTTTATGCAAATCCAAGCCTAGGGGACTTATTCATCATTGTTGCTCACCACTTCCGTCCGTCCTGGGATGGTCCGCCAAGCAGAGGTCCATCTTTACCCACCATGGGCCACTAAGGTGCCACCACGACCAGGTGGAGCCAATGGAGTCAACGGGGGAACGAAACGTCGGCAAAACACGGTGGAAATATGCATACAATAAGCATGTTCGGGCCTACAAGGCGGGCCCCCTACGATCGTTTATAAATGGAGTGATAATCCCTGCTAGGGCCTCCATAACTCCATTTATACCGGGTAGGGGCCCACCTTGGCTTGAACAGGAGATCTTTTGTTTAGGAAAGTTACAACTAATTTACAGCCCGTTTTAAATTGATGGTTGGAAGATAAATGTCCTTTAAAAATGGCACGTTTCCAGGGAAAACATTTGTTAAATTTTGGTGGTTCAATTATCATTGAATAAATCACACGTTGACGGTTCAGAACTCCGATTCGATCTCCAGTTGAGATAATTGAAATGTTTGTCGTAAACAAAGAAAAAGTTTACCGTACCAATTGGTGCAGGATGTATGAACCACCAACAGTAGATTGAGTGTAGCAGTGTCCCAAGATACGATCACAAATAATATGATATTCATTGTATGGATCGGGAACCTTCAAATCAATATATTTTCTGTTGTTGCACAGACCCACTGAGGGCCACGGATAAGTTAAACGTCTTGAAACCACCCAATCTATGAGTCCCTTGTTTTGTGAGGAATGCAGTTTTCGAAACAGACCCTGGCTGTTTAGTTGGAAATGCTAATATGGGGGATTTTATATTAACCGGGCGATTCTTTGTGACCTTTTTGTGATGGTGAAAATGTGGCCCTTTCAAAGGTTGTTTGTGACTTCAGAGGATAGAAAGGTCACGACTTGAAGAACCTGGGGATTCTATCTAGGTGGTGGTTTCAAACATGTTTCATTTTCACCCCCTACCTGAGGAGATGATCCAATTTGACGCACATATTTTTCTAATGGGCTAGTCATATCAACACTTCCTTTTTGGGTGATCCTTTATGATCCAGTTCTTTTTGCCTCGGATCCCTCCCAACGTAGGCAGCGACTTGGGTCAGCTGGCAATGTGTTTTTTTGAAGGGGTATATCTTTGAAAGAAGAAGTCAACCATGTTGCGGAGTTTGCGTGGCAAAACAGATCCATCACTTTTTGTTGATGTGAATGTTTGGCTATCTTCATAGCCTGATCAATGTTGTTTGGTGGTTTCAAAGTAAGAATGGTATGACCCTTTCCCCGAAATGGAGTTACACTCTGGCAAACTACCAAAATAACATAGCTGGCTGAAACATGATCCGTTTTGAAGTAAAATGCATTTGCTTTAGATGATTTGGATTTCTACTTCTACATGTGCAGGAGTCTATATAAATTCTCACTGGTTCCTTGTGGTAGGGGATAAACTCATCAACCCAATAGTTTGACTTCATATACCCGTTGTAAGTATGCATAGGGATTCCCGTCATGAAAAGTGAGATGACCATCACAATATATAAGGATATTAAGGGACCCCGGGCACGTATGGTTAGTCTACTGGAGTGAAAAGCCAACTTTGGGGGATCATCGAAGTACCCCTATTTACGATCACCATGGTTATGAATCCACTTACAAGTCGTGGGATGATCCTGCAAGTACCCCCCCCACACGTACCCCTCGTCAGAATTAAGGGTTTTGCTAACAAGGCCTTATTAAGGGAAACCAATGGTGTTCATAAGCCCTGATCATAAGGCCGGCTATTTCTTAGGAGGGGTACATTAGAAGATGAATGGATATTCACTCAAGAGACTGACTAACGACTACAGTAACCCCTATTTACTAACTGGGATGATCCTCCAAATGGGTGTTTCCAAAAATAGTGGGTTTTTCTCCCAAATTATCCATTTCAATAGGGTTTTCCATTATAAATCATCCATTTTGAGGTATCCCTATTTTTTGGAAACACCCAAATAAGGCGATTTTTCCAGATTTTTCCTCTGTGAATTTTCTTCCATCGTTTTCCATGGCGAGGTATGGCCCAACTGGCCCCAGTGCCCTTGGCTCAACAGGGCCGAGCCAACGTCACGCCAGGTGGACCAGGTGGGTCGAGTCGTCGATGTCGGCCATGACCTTCCAGTGGAAGGATGATGCTGAAAATTTTGCCGAAAATTTGCCTCCAAAACAAGGTCTAAACTCCAATCAAAACAAGGGACATTTGGGTTTCAGGTGCAGAGTAGGTGTTTTCTTTAAGGGAAGGGAGATAAAAATAGAAGCACGAAAATCATTTTAACAAAAAGTGAAGACCCTAAGGATGAAATTGGTGACATACCTCTCGAAACATGTGTTTTTATTCTTTAACCTGTTGATACATGTATAGTGAATATCACGTTGTGTTTAGGTTTGGGGAGGAGTTATCCAAAAAAACCGACAAACACCAAGGTGTTTGGAGGCTATTCCAAGGCTATAGAGGTTATACTGTAGGTACTGTTGATGGAAGCCAGTTGATGTATCCTAGATATATATCCCAGCATTCATAGGATGTTTTGTACATCCCAAGTGGTTAGTTAGCTGGATTTCTGAACCATCGACAGTAGATTCCCATAGCCGTTCCAGCCTTGACACCACCTGCAGGGTGGGGTGCAGCAGATGCACGCAGTGACTTGACTGAAGGGGTTGGTGAGGGTCATGGAGGACCGACTACAGGATGGAAGGTGTGAAAAACTCTGGAAATTTACGGGCTGGAATCTCAAAACTAGCCATTTGGATAAGGAACATCATCTGAAGCAAACTTCCATGATTGTGTTCATTTTTAATCTTCCAGGGTGTATTTGGGATGTAAAGGTGCATTCTTAAAACATGTGTGCCCGTGAGGGAAGTCTAGGATTTGTTGTGTTCAACATCAACTCCTATCAAATCATATGCTATATCAACTCAAATCACCCCCCACCTCACCCAATAAAAAAGCACGACTTCCTTTGAGCTGCCAGTTGAGCCATGAAAACAAAACCTGGTTGATTAGGTTTATATAGGGGATTATATGATCCAGTTATATAGGGATTATTGAATAAGCCATTGTTTGTATGTTTCCCGTCATGAAGCAACCAGAGTTAAAAAAGAAAACAACTCATTCCCGGATCTGCAGTCCACGGGTCACTTAACCAACGCGAGGTGTTGCGCCTGTTGCGCCTCGTGCGCCAGCACCACAGCTCACTGCAGGATTTGCATGGGTGAGGTCGACTGGGTGGATGCTGATGGAAGATCTATCAGTCTTGTAAGAAGCAAACAACTATCCTTTTAGGGGAACTATATATAACATATCCCACCAAGGGGAAGAGGAAAATCATCTTCTTCCTTCATCATCCGGAATAATAACATTAGATAGTTCTTTTGTAGAAGGTCAACCGGTTACCAGTCATAAATGGGGCTATGCCCCTCTAGAAGTAGGGTGAAATAACCCCCACTGACCCATTTATTTTAGGCCATTTATAGGGGGCCCCACCTCCTTAAGCCCAAGCTGCCAAGCTGCAGGACATCCACGTCCGCAAGTGGTACCACCTGTGCAGTCGCCATATCAGGGCCACGAGAAAGGTGTGGGACCAGCTGTAAGGGGAGGAGACGTGTTTTGACTTTGTTGACTTAGCTGTGATGACAACAAAAGGATAAAGACATCACAGCCAACATGAAAATGAATGGGATTGAAAGAAGTGAACGGAATACTTATTACTAAACATTTATCCAAATGGTTGGTTGGTGGTTTTTCTTTCTTTTTGAAAAACTATTGTAGGAATCCCGGTTTTGCAAAGGGAAAATTACTTGCAGCTTTCCCCTAAAAGAAAGTAAAACAACAATCTGCAACAACCAACCGGTGCAAACATGACCTGCAGAGAAACTGATACTCTAATTTTGTCCTACCATAGTGTCTTGAGTGCCTGCCTCATTGAAACCCCTTCAATGAACTAACCCTTATGCTCCAATCCCTTCTGCTAAGTGGGTTTGGAGTGGGTTTTAGGTACCTGAACACCTTGTCACAGGGTATTTGGAGCACTAGGGTAATGGAAACGCCTGTCGTTTTGAACATTAGCCGTTGTAGTATCAGTTTGGGTTGCAGCAGTAATAGACTCAGACGGAGACGGAGGTACCTGGATGATTCTCGTGAAAGTTTCACTCTTGTGGATTGTCACCAGAAGTATAAACTAAGTTACAAGGTGGGTTCTTACCACTTAAGTAGGGTTATTACTCCATTTATAGAGGTTACTACTCCGCTGACCTATTTATAGGGCCATTTATAGGGGTTAAAACTCCATTTAGATATAACTGGGACGTTCCCACCTTGTCATTATAAATGAACGGAATACACACGACAAAGCCAATAGACAAGCTTCCAGGATCATCGATCATCTTAAATTCGCGCCCTCGACCGACAAAAAGAACCACAGTCTCATACGACGTTGGAAGTGGTTAAACAATTTGAAGGCAACGAGGCGCTTCAGCAATCACATAAAAGCGCAAACTGGTGTCGATGCGTCTTCGGCCAACTTTCTTGTGTAGAGAAGAGGCTTCGCTTTGAGGCTGCTACCAAAGCTGTGGCGCAGTTGGAGACGACATGTTTTTGGCATTCCGTCAAAGGCCATCCGTCGGCACTCCCAACACAACCCGCAGCTGAGCACAACCCGCCAGCACAAGCCGTAGCTGAGCTCCGGGCATGGCTCAAGCCAAACGTCGTGGTCTGCGAGAAGTCCAGTGTTGGGAGTGGGGCCCTCAATGCGCAAAACTGGCTGCGCCTCTTTTGGCAGTTCTGTGTTTTTTTTCAGAAACCATTACAATCCCTATGAAACTGCCAGTAACTTTCATGGATAGAAAACAATGTTCTTTTTTCTGGTGGCTCAATTCGATTTCCGAACAGTCATGGACCTGGCTCAAATCTTCAACAAGGTTGTTAATCCATTGAAAGCTATTTGCTTTCCACCTAGGGTTTGTGATGAAGGTCGTTTTGAGGGGTTGTTTGCGAGAAAGCATGTATTTATAGGGGGCCGTAGCACGTCATGGTAAGGAATCCCGTGTTTCGCGTGTTCCGCTTCTTTGGTGATGTTGATACTTGGGAAGACACATTGACATACATTCGCATACAAAAACCTTGTAAAGCCTTACACTCCTGAAAACCGACGTGGAACCTAAAACACCCACTTGAAAAGGAAAATTATCTTCCAAACCTCCGTTTTTGGGTTCAACATGGTAATTTTCCAGGGTATATATTGGCACAAGTATGCACAAGCAATTAATTTGTCATCTTGCAGTCGGCAGGTGCGCGTCCGGCAAGACCGCCAGCTCCAGTACAGGCTGCATTGCTTTTAGCTTGGCGACAAGTTGGTTGGTGGTTTTGAAGTTTACACACCTGTAAACTAATGTAGCTTCGGGGTTGCCAAAATCCTGTAACAGCGGGTACATAATCTTTTCATTTTATGAAGTGACCCCTATTAACTTGAACCTTCACTATCCAATGCTACAGTGTTTACGCAGGGCCCAAACCGTAGACGGCGCACTTACTTGGATGTCCCGGGAATTAGTAGATAATGGCTTATAGCTCCAGTATATCCCAGTTCAAAGTAGGTTATAATCCATTTACTAGCCATTTACTAACTTCCTGGGACCTCCATGCAAGTTTACTCTGACATCAGGTGTTGACTAGGATTCCTGCATGTGGATAGTTCCCCAACTTTGACGGGCCCTTCTACCATGAGAATTCGGTGCTTAGTTGTCATAGGATTATTCCTGTTCTTGGAGTATATAATCCCCTAGAAGGCAATATTTACCTGGTATATAAGCGGTATGTACTGCCACTTGGGGTGATTATTATTTTTTAATAATATATATGCTCCCTACCACTTTTTACTAGAACCTGAACAATCTGTTGATGTTGTGTAAAAAAGAATCTACAAACTTGTTACCGAAGGAAGGAGGTATCAATATGGTAGGGTGGCTACTGACCCTTGAAACCAAATACCTGAAAGTTGATGGTTGGAAGGTAAATTAAATCCAACACGAGATACCCTCCAATAAACTAACATGGCAATGGAAAATCACCATTTTCAATAGGGCATACATCTTCAATAGGTCCATTTTCCATTGCCATATTAGTTTACCAGAGGGTATTGAGAATTGATGTTTAGAGAATGAAACGATCCTTTCCTTTAGGGATTCTGCTTGTTCATTTTCTTGCGTTCCTTTTGGCTGTTTGTTACGAAGTCTTTTCCAAAGTGACTTCCCCTAGAATCTTGGATTTGTTGCTTGTTTAGTTGGTGATTCTTTATGGATTCGACCTTTGGGAAACCACCATCAAGTCACACCATTTGGTATAGAATATCTGCTGGGAACCTTCATTTCCCAGCATGGAATCACACGCGAATCTAAGGCATGGAGAGTTGTCACACAAATCTCCCATTTCAGAGAAATCTTTGGATCCTTACAGAAGGTCACGATTTGATTTACCATTGGAAGTTGGTATTTGTTTCCTTTAAACAGGTGTCTTCACAAGTAACACGGAAAGGTAACTAACAGTCCCCATTTACAACCATACAAGGTGGGCCCCTACTATGTAATCATAAAAAATGTAGTTATAACGCCTATAAATGGCTCCGAAATGGGTAACTGGGGTGAAACAACCCTACTTATAGGGGTGAAATAACCCTATACTTCCAACTGATATCAACTGGTATAATAAGGGCCCACCTTGCATAGGCATTCAGCACATCCGGTCAAAAGACCGTGGGCGGATGTGCATGATGACTCGACCATGCCTTTATGTGCGCAATGTTGTGGGGCTGAATGGTGTGTTGGAGGCAGCCTACGAAATTCCTTAACGGAAGGGAAGCGCATGCGGCGCACTTCGAATCTGAGTCACTGGCGGCTGCTACAGATCTCCGCGGGGGTTATCTCCGAAAGAGATGCGTGACCCAAAGTGGCGGGTTGGGAGACCTATGGAATCGAACAAGTACGGGGCTTGTGGAAAGTTCTGATGAAGATGAAACCGTTGGAGTTGAGCAGACTGCCCGAGTTGAACATGCTCCCCAAGTTGGGACATTGAATCACTTTCAAGACTTTCTTTACCGGACTCTGTTGATTGATGAGCCTTTTTTTGGGCAGAAGGGCGTTTCGCACGAGAGGATCATGGGGAGGTCAGACCTTTTTTGTTTGGGGAAAAGGATTGAGCTGGATCAGGAGCTGCGCAACTTGCTTGAGCTTGAACTGTTGGGACGTGCTGGAGGATGATGGCCGTCCAGAGGACCGCATCGTAGTGTCGGTCGCAAGCGGGCCGACGGAACAGAATGAATTGTTGGAGGGCATCGTGATTGCGCCAAACAAGCCAACATTATGTAGGAAGAAGTCTTTTGCTTCAAGAAAATGGTCAGACCTTGCCGGAGGTGGTGAATGATGAGGACAAGGAACACACAACATTCTTCGTTACCCGAGTGAAGCATTTCCAGAAGAGTTTTCTTTGGCCACAGGTGCAAGAGTGTACTGCGTTTCGGCCCCAGAGTTTTCGGAAAGGCGCTCAACGTTGGAGGGTGGGCCCCCACTTTCGCCATTTAGAACTAGACTATATCCATGGCCAAATTAAGCAGTTATATACAAATCTTACAAGTCATGGGATGATCCTCCAAGTGAGGGATGGTTCCATCCCTTCCTGACGTTGTTCCTAGCATACCAGGCGTCGCAGGCCTCCAACGTAGCTGACAGCAAGACGTGGAAGTGGCTCGGCAAGTCCTTGTTCATGGCCTGCTAAAACGGAGGAGGGGGGAAGTCCTGTTTCTTGTCCCATGTATGCTCCATGTATGGAATATTTATCTACATTTGGCTTCAATGTATAGTGAATGTAGCTCATTATTCCATAAATATTCCATAAGTGGAGAATATGGGTATGAAAGTCAAGCGGGTTTGTTAGTGTAAACATGTAAGCTCAATGAGTTGTGAAACCCACCGTCCATAAAGAGGGGCATGTTCAATGCGGAGATTGACCGTCCCAAAGTTCTTTGAATAAAAACTCGTGGTCGAACAACATGTTTTGCAGTTGCAAAGCAAAGTTGTCAAATTTCAACCAAAAGAAACCTTATACCCAAATGGGGCTCTATATTTTGGAAGATTTGACCCATAAATTGGTTCAGGTCAATCCCTTACAAAACAGGTCAGTTGGGTTCTAGGACTCTAGGATTGGAGTTTGCTTCTTCTATCCCTACAAAGTGGGCCGCTGCTGGTTGCAAATGGAGTCTGCATCTATAATCGATATGGGCCTTCAGAATCCAGACCCTTCCCGATCGAGTACAGGATGAATGGCCTCAATTCGAATTCCCAATATACGATTGGTTCTGGGAATAACCCAAGTTCTTAGGACATAACTGGATCCGTAGGGATTGGACATGTGGCAAAGATGACGAAGCGAAACTTGATGAACCAGTTGATTGAACTTGATGCAGATTTTGATGTTGAAGCAATTCGAGGAAGGTCAACATGAATGACGATATTTTGACTGAAACTAATGAGACTTGGACTAGTGACTCTAGTGTTTTTTTGGGTGGGAACTTGTTCGTTATTTTTTTGTTGTTTGGATGTTTGTTTTAAAGCCTTGGCGAAAATGTTTCAAATGGCAACATCAGGTATGGTGCAGTCAGTCGGGTTCCAAAAGGTGGGCCAATATACCATGTTTTTTTCGATCGGGTTATAGCTCTTTATGTTATATCCCCTATAATTAGTAGGGTTTGTTATTTCACCCCAATGTGACCGTTTATGATATTAGTATAGGGTTATTTCACCCCAATGTGACCGTTTATGAGGCGCCATTTATAAGGCTTATAACCCTACTTATAAGAGGTTTATTTGGGCCCACCTTGGGCCTGTGCAGAGCTAACATCTCCTGCTGTTAGGTCTGAACCCTTCGTGCTGTTGGGCGATGTGGCATGGTTTCCTGTGCCGAAGCCCCCCACTCGAGGTGGTTTCGTTGGGATTTTCACACCGTTTCGTTACGAACTGCAAATTACACCTCCGAAAACTAAGATGACTTAAATGGAAAATAATTTAATCAATTTTAATGGGAGATATGTACAACTCATTCATGGTTGTTTTTTTGCAGTGTGTCATGTTAGGAAACTTGGTGTGGTGGTGGAATTACAATTGAACGAAGATTTGGGTGGGTTTCTGAATTTTATACTCCCAGTTTCCAAACCTGCATTTTTCTTGCAAGCTTCGTTGAAAAATTTTGAATACCCTGTGATGATTTTGGGGGAGCGATTAGGAGGTCGCCAGGGATGATGTATTTTCCTACTAAAGGAGCGTTTCAGAACCCCAGATTCCTCAAAATCACAGGCTAGTTGGGGTGGTGCAGAATTGAAAAGCCAAAAAAAACTGTGTGAGGTTGTGAATCTGCTTTTGGTTTTTGAGAGGAGAGAAGCGGACATAGTTTACATACAAGGTGGGGCCCCTTCACCAGTTATAAATGGAGTGAAATACCTCATAGTAGTATAGGATTATAACCCCAGTTACACATTTATAAGATCATTCACAAGAGCTTTAACTCCATTTGTAACTGGTAGGGGCCCACCTTGAAGGATATTTACATACATGTGTTGAGGTGAACAAAAACTCATCCAAAAGGGCGGCGGGCGGCCATCAGAAGGCGTTCATTAACCAGAAAAGCACTTTATGTAAATATGATGAAACCGGGCATCGCCGTGACCCGAGTTTGTCCATCAATAGTGGCTACATGCTGTGATAGAGAAAAGTCTGCCTTCACAGCTGAAGTGCTGTCAAGACTACTTTCTTCTGGATGAATTTTGACGTTTGCAGGTGGGTGAAATGTTGGAGCTTGATGGATTTTTGACTAGAAATATCTAAATTGATATGCCAATCACCTCCCCTAGGGATCCAATCACCTTTTGAGAATGGTAATGGAACCTAAATACCTTGCAGAGGAGGTGATCATACACCCCAATCATCATCTGACAAGGTGATTGGATCCTTAGGGCTCAGGCTGATGATATCTTAGTTTATAAAGAGGTAGTCCACCAGAAGCTTCAGTTTTTTTTGATATTACTGTTATAAAATGATGCACCCGATGCACCTTACCAACCATTCAGCTTGATGAAGTGTCACATGGTAATCCCAATTATTTTTGTGAATGTTATGAAAGAGGTACCAGCATCCTCCAAAGGGTGCTGCTTGAATCTTCAGGGATGATATACGGGTACGCCTTATCTTCCATTCAGCACCCTTTTGGAAGATCAAGGAATGCTCTGTTCAAGTCATGAGAACTCAAGCATTTAAAACCCCCGAAAACTAGCATGGAACCCCAAAAATGGAGGCTTTAGAAGATGATTTTTCTTTTCAAGCAAGTGGATTTTCACGTTCCATGTTAGTTTTTTTGGAGGTAAACCTTGTTTATTGTTACTCCCCCAAAGTTTAACATGGAACCTGAAAATCAGCCCCTGGAAAACGAGATTCATATTGGAAACCATCATTTTCAGGTTCCATGGTAAATTTTGGTGTACTTTATGCTTTTCTTACCCAGCTGCACCGCAACCTTTCAGGAGACTTTCCAGTCGAGGCGTGATGGCAGTGATGTCGATCATGGTTTCTAACTTCCTGCTGAGGTTTTGGTGTTTGGATGGTATGGTTTTTGGGGGTCCAAATACCTCCAAACCCAAGGTGTTTTTTTGGAAGCTTAGGGAATAATAACACCCCCAGAAATCTAACATAGATACCCCAAAAAAATGGCCATAAGGTGACTCCAGCCGTGTTTGTTTTCGGGGGATTTATATCATATAGAATCCCTATAGGGACCTTTTGAGAATGATAATGGAACCTAAATACCTTGCGTTTCGGAGGTGATTATACACCCCAATCATCATCTGACAAGGTCCAGGTGGTTGAATCCATAGGGAATATATAGTATACACATATTGTTCACTTTCCACCTTGCCCTCAAATCATCCGCTGATTTTTGTTGGCCGCCAGGTGAACGCTGAAGACAACGAAGCCTTGACTTTTCTAAGAAGGCGGACCTTTCCGGTGGTCATGTGGTCCACGGGGACTGGGTTGGTGGGCTTCGAGCTGATTGTTACAAATGGATTTACTCGAGTTACCCATTTTTTTTCGGCCATTGATAGGGGCCTCATAGGTAGGGGCCCGCCTTGTGGGAATCCCATTCCACGTGCACAAAAACAACAATTGTTGGAAAAAAAGAAACATTCGCCAACTGATTCAACCTGGATCTTATTTATCATCGTCTTGTGTTTGTTTAAGGTTGTTTGTTTGACTTTCTATCATGATAAATCATTGAAACATCATTGTTGGAATATATTGTTTTCCAGCCACTGAACAAGCAAATCTAAGTTTTTTAGCACTTGTAACTTCACCTTATCATCATTGACTCAAGAATCCCGACATCATTGATGAATTTGACAACTGAGTCGTTTGATTTTGTTCACTACCCCATCTATCCTTTGTCTTCCAAATACGGTAAGATATCATACATTTACCCAAAGTTCATGATTTGTAGGGGCTGTTATTTCCCTTTGTTCAGGAACCTGAAGTTGATAAAATAACATAATCTTCCACATACCTGCTCACAAGGTCTTTTGGGTAGAATTTTGGGGTAATACCTTCCTCACGTTTGGGTGTCTGGAAGCCTAGTGTTACAACAGATTCGTTGATTGCTAGTGCAAAACGAAACATCTTGCCGTTGTAGCCGTGTTTTTCCTTCCAAAATCCGAAGCACAAGTAACGAAAACAAAACACCCAACAAAAACTACCGCGGGATTGAAGTCTTCCCCCGAATGAAACTTTCTATAAAGGTGATATAGCTCAATTTATAGGGGTGAAACAACTCCAATTATCCATTTATTATAAGGCCATTGATAGGGGTTATGTATCTAACTACATTTTATAACTATGTCCTGGTTTGAAATATGTTGTTTTTTCACCCCTACATAGGGGAAATGATCCAATTTGACTAATATGTTCCTAATGGGTTGGTTCAACCACCAAAACTAGATAACTACATCAACTACTATAGGGTTCCACCTTGTGAAACCGTTCTGGAAACAAAAAAACACCCAACCTTTCCTTGACCGAAACGCTGCAAGCCACGCTCCAGGGTCACCAGTTTAATGGCTTGCGAGCTCACAGACCAGATGTTGCAGGTGAGAGTCTTTTTCCGCTGGTGTTGTGGGGGTTTTAAGGGATGCCCATACCATCCATGGGACTAGCATATATATATATATATATACAGCATATACAATACCTACATCTACCATAAATACCCCGAAATAAAAAAAAGCTTCCATTCACATTTTCTGAGGTTCGGTAATTTGGAGCCTCAAAACAGAACTTAAAACACACCTTTTGAGGAGGTATGACTGGATGTGTAGGAAAAAATGTTTCCTACTTAGAGCCCAAATGACCACTATTTTTGAAGGTCAACCCTCCGAAAGAAGGCCCAAACTCCAATCAAAACACGGGTCATATGGATTTTAGGTAACCAGGTGGTGGTTTCAAATATTTTTTATTATCACCACTATTTGGGGAAGATTTCCCATTTGACTAATGTTTTTCAGATGGGTTGAAGCCACCAACCAGGTAACTCGTACACCCCTGCCACTGCATTTGAATCAGAAGCTGGGACTGGTTTGTAATGAAATCTTGAAGCGGAACTCCTGCGGTTGACCGCGGTTGGATGAGATCCATCGCACTGGGGAAGTAAAAGGCGACCACAAGGTGGGCCACTACCAGTTACCAATGGGGTTATAACTTCTATAAGTAGGGTTATAACCTTAGTTATACCATCTTATACCCATTTATTTTCGGCCATTTCTAGAGTTTTTTCCCACCAATTCTAACGATCGTAAGGGCCCACCGGCCCGTAGTAAGTTCAGGATCCCTAGCTCCGAAGTTTGTGGTTGATAATTTCACGCGTAGTTTTTGCCCCCTAGGACAACATTCCCCTTCCGTTCATGGCCGAACTTCATCGCGGTAATAAATGGGGGGTGAAAGCACTAACCACTCACGTCCGTCCTGGGATGATCCTCCAAGTAGTCGTGACGATTGCATGCTGTGAGGAGTTTTGCATCCCAAAATTGCAATCCCTTACATGCTGTTGATAGAAGAAGTCCTGCAGCACCTGGGATGTACAAAACCTTGTAAATAATGGGATAAACTACCTAGGTGTTCGTTTCAAACATGTTTTATTTTCACCCCTTCCTGGGGAAATCATCCAATTTGACAAATATTTTTCTAATGGGTTGAAACCACCAACTGCTACCATACTGCTACCTATGAACTGGTTAGCCGGATTCTTTCCATCAACAGTATCACCACCTTGCCTCCATGAAAGGACCCAGAAGGAGCGGCTTTTGCTGAAGCGGCACGCTTGCTCATGGCAGTGTTAGGTTTTATGTGTGAAGGCTGGACAATGGATGGGAGGTGTTTTCTTTCAAACTTGGGCCCCCCTACTGTACCAGCCTATAAATGGAGTTACAACATATGGGGCCCCTATAAGTGGCCTTACAAATTAATGGAGTTTTCTTGGGGTTATTGCACCCCTATTTCCAGTGGACTTACAACCTAACTTACGACTGGTTCTGTTGGGGCCCACCTTGTTGGAGCCCAAAGATGACTCACTTGAGCCAAAGAGAACTCTAAGCTCCCTAGACATCCGGTCACAGGGTCGTACCAAACCTGAGGGTTTCAGTATGTGACACCATCAAAAAACAGTAAAAAAAACACCCCTTTCATGTCAGGAGGTAGTGGTATGACTGAATGCCTAGGGATGTTAGGAACACTTTGTTACTATATGATATGGTCATAATGGGGTCCCCACATATTGACAATAGTGTTTTTCTTGGTCAGTTGAGTTCCCATATTGTTGAGTCTTTGATGGTTGTTCTCCAGCATTGGATTTGGATTACCCTTAAGGCTAAGGGTGATGGAGTAGTGATTTGACATTGGGGGGATTGGGGATCAGTTTTTGTTTTGAGTTTGTTTGTTTTCCTGGCGTAGCAGGGTTTCAAAAAGACTATCAAATATGTGGCACGTTGAGATTTATATACATATAAATGTAGTTTCACAATTATAGGTTTTTCCTTATTTACATAGAATTCATCAGTAGTCAAAGGTCAAAAACTCTAGTTTGGTGGGATGAACATCCATCCTGTGCAGGGTGAATGTCGACTACTGGGATTGGTTAGGGGGTTCACTTTGTCAGGAAGCGTTCATTTTTTGGCACGGGAATCCCTTTTTATTATCTTCACTTAGGGCTGCTTGTAGGAGGCGCAGTGTTTGAATTAGGCACTGTCTGTTTTCCAAGTATGGAAGATGTTTCAAGAATTTGACATGAGCAGATTGAATCCAAGACATATCTGTTTATATTCTGTTTATTAGCCATGCAAAAGTCATTTCAAACATACTTCTCAAAAAGAAATGCGAACAAAACATGACAAGGAATCACCGGCACATGCTCACACATATGCAGTCATTTCAGTTAGGATGGTTGTAATTTACCCACACCTCTTAACTAAGCTGAATATATCAATCCCTAGCTTCCAGGAGATTCCAGAAACCATCACTATCAGGTTCCATGTTGCATGCTCAACTTCGCAGGGGTAGAGTTTATTTGGTACTTTTATCCTAGTTTCATTTCAGTAGGACTGGGTTAGTTAGCCGACCAATATCTCCATCCAAGCGTATTTTGTACTCGAGTAACGGTTCGATGGTGTTTTACAAAATGAGAGGGGGAGTTCCTCTACAAAAATGACCTTAATTTCCAACATGATTTCGCAAAACAACTGCAATGTTTACCTTGGAACTCTATTTTCTACTCAAGGGTTTTGGAAAAAAACAAATATTTTCCAAGATCTTGTTGCTATTGCCAAGTTGTTATTATTTTTGTTTGCTTTGGTATGTTGCAGTCCCCCACCGCGGTCAGGCAACTGTCCTCCAATGCTTCGTGGAAATGCGGGGGTCCCAGAAATTTGATTTTCAAAGGTCCCACACGCAGTCCATAGTTGAGTTTTACACCCCCAAAAACTAGCGGCTGAGGCTGGAACCTGAAAAAAGTCCCTTTGGAAAAGGAGAAGCATTTACGTTAACCAGCTTAATTTGTTGTAGGTTCAAAATCCCAGATGCTCAATGTATGATATATCATTTGCCTACATTTACCCCTTGCAGATCCTTGCAGGACGATGCTTTTTCCATGTCTACAACACTTGTGTTTTGTGTTCGTGGAGCTTAGACAGTCCATATGATATGTTAGGGGTCATTAAATGGGACCCATTTCGGGTGGATCAAACTAGCTGCAAGTCTATGATAATTTTGAATGATTTGCCTTGGGTTGGCATTTTTTCTCTGAAAGACCAAGACCATCGTATTTGTTTCCTGTATTTCGAGAGGACGTAGTTGGTAGCTACAGTAATTAAGTACTATAGAACAACTACAATATTCAACAACCATCTTTCTAATGATCCAGAAAAATGGGTGTAAGGTGGGCCCCTACAATCATTATAAATGGAGTGAAATGACCCGTGCAAGCAGGGTTCTAAACCCATTTATAAGGCCACATTATGACATTTATAGCGGTTATTGGGCCCACCTTGTTCGGATAGTGAAGTTTAAAAAAAAACAAAAAAACTCGTTGAGTTGAATTTCTTGAACTCAGGTCGTGACAAGGGCACCATTTCTGCCAGCATGGCAAGGGGTGGTGCCACATATGGTTCTCAGAGAACCTTGGAATATGTCATAGCTGGCTGCGGTGACGCTCCCCGTAAAAAATAAGGGAGTTTTGGAAGGAATGCCGAGTAACAGCGGCATTTAAATGCTATAAACCAAAAGGGTGTTATATTGTATTCAACAGAATGAAAGGGGGTTGTGAAAAAAATGCTGTGGACATCCAAAAAACCTGTACTGTAGTTAGTCTTTTGATGATGTCTTTTTTGCAAGTGATAGCTAGTTACCCCTGTCTTTCGAAAAAGGTATTTATAGTTTATAGATCTCATTTGTTCAAACTGGATTTCTGCCATCAAACGTATCATGTACATATCCGAATTGGGGTGACTCAAAGAATCTTACACGTCCGGGTGCAGATGTCAAAAGTTGTAATGGATTGGCCAAATTCCAGTTGGGTTTTGCAACATGTGATATGTTTTCCGTTGGTTTCGTTTCCATATCAAAAAAAAAACGCTACTTTGCTTCCCTCAACAAGAATGCATAAGGTCTTATCATGCCGCTAAAAGTGTTTTAGTTCAAGGGTGTTACTCTTTCTCCCACGACCATGGAAGTGGAAAATGGGATGAAACTGCGGCTATGTTTAAAAGGTAACGATCCTATTGGAGGGATCAACCTTTTTTTTCACTTCCATGGTTATGGGAAGAAGAGTGTTCCTCTTGAAATCTTGGACCCACGATTTTGGATACTCTAAAAAAGAAATGACCTTTGGCCACTACAAGGTGGGGCCGTCTTAGCCGATCGTTAGTAAATGGACTGATTTGGGGCCCTCAAAAAAATGGCCTTCCAAATGGTTTTTGGGGCCCACCTTGTAAGGGTGTAGCTGAACTTGTGGATGATTCCTTTTTTACCTTGCTGCCGTTGTAGTGTTGCAGCCTGTTCTCACATCTCATTTTTTGGGTACGGTATCCGTATCACGTCTTTTTGCAGAACTTATCTAAGCCTTACAGATTCCTCGCAGACTTAGTTTCTTTGTCATGTTGGGTCCCATTGGGGTCTTGCCATCGCTTTCTGCACGTTTTTTAATCAGTGTTGGTTCAGGAGTGGTTTGATGGCAATGAGACGACATCATTGCTACACTTTTACGGGTTCCTTGTCTTAACTCAGGGAGATAAGTCTTTTTTTAGCTTTGCCAAGGAAAATAGTTGTTGTTCATTGCTTTATTTGTTCTGTCAAAAGATGTGAGAATGAGATACCTCATTGTCATGATCAGGAGAAGGAAACAGACTTTACAAGTTTCAGTCTGGTGCTGACGACGATATCGATGATGATGGTGATGATGTTGTCGTTGTTGTTGATGATGTTGTTGTTGTTGATGAGCTGGAAGAGGTAAACAAACAATGTTGTTTGCTACAAGGTGTGCCCAAAACATCATTATACATGAAGTTATAACCCTTAGAAATGGCCAACAAATAAATGGATTTTCATTGGGTTATTTCACCCCTACTTAAATGGGGCGATATATATCACCCTACTTCTAAGTGGTGACTTTGGGCCCAGTTTGCTGGTGAAATTTCGATGCAAAGTCGAGGGAACTTCCGTAGCACTAGACGACGTGAAAACGACCTGGAGTGTCCTTTGCAACTAAAGGGTTTAATAGCCGGCCTTATTGAGGGAAGCCAATGGTTAATAAGGGCTTGGCTTAATCAGGCCGGCTATTTCTGGGGTTGGTGTGTTAGGTGGGGGTGTGATTAGCCATAGTTTGCTCACGATTCTGCTGTTGAAGTACGTATTGTGTTGCTTATGTTGTCGAGCACACTTGCTGTATTTGATTAATGGTTCAATAAATTAAGTTTATCATGTTTTGGCGGAGAAATAACAAATTGTTTGTTTTTCCAGGATCTTTTGTTGTGGGGGATTATTGTCCAAATACTACTGATTCCTAGGAACCAACCAGGGTTTAAGATTCAATGGAAAGTCAAAACCCTAGGAATCCTGGCTAACCTTTTGAGAATGGATACATAAAACCTAAATACTATGCGTTTCGGAGGTGACTGGACACCCTAGTCATTCTCTGACTTTATTCGTAGGGAAAGGGTTTTTGTTGCTGTCGCACTCCCATGTTAGTGGCCTTGCCCTCAAAAAAACCCTGCAGGTCCCAGACGCTTCGCAAAGCTTTCGAAGCCTCGGATCGTCCAAAACAAGGGCAACTTGGAGTTTTAAGTGACGGTAGATGGGGCAGTTGTTTTGCTTGGATGGTCAAAGGAGATACTCCCTGGAAGATCTGGAAGTCTAACATTTCGCCCCTGAAAATAGGCCCCAAAAGGAATGTAATCTTCCAACCATCCATTTTTTTGGGGGCGATGTTAAACTTTGGGGGTGTACTCCCCCGCAAACTATGATGGTTTCCAATAGGAATCTCCTTTTCCAGGGGACTATTTTCAGGTGCTATGCTGTTAATTTTCTTGGGTGTATGTCATTTCGATGGATGATACCCTTTAGCAAAGTAAGCTTGAACATCACCATGCCTAATGGGATATACAGTATTACATCTGAACATGTTTGCTTCTAGGTGGTGGTTTCAAATATTTTCTATTTTCAAACCTACCTGGGGAAATCCAATTTGACTAGCATTTTTCAGATAGGTTTAAACCACCAACTAGATATATCATAGTTTATTGAGGGTAGTTCATGAAAGCTACAATTTTCCTCTTGCAGTTGGCACTTAAAAGTGTCATATTTTTTTGTTGATATGAAATATGAATAAATCGAATATGTTTCAGTTTTCCGTTGGCATGTTTAGTTTTCGGGGGTGTAGATATGTTGATTGAGATTGTAGATATTGGATGTTCCCGTCCCAACGGTCGTTGCAACTCCGGACTCGTAGTAATTTTAGTTGTCCACTGGCTTCGTGATGGCAAGGACAAAGGATACCTGCCAATGATGATGATCATAATCATAATGATGATACTGTTGATGAAAGAAATCCTGCACCACCTCGGATGGTTAAAATCCTATAAATAATGGGATAATCATCATCCTTGGTGATGCAGGATTTTGTTCATCAACAGTAGTAATGATAAGTAATATATTATGATCATGATTGATATAATGATATATGATGATATTGCTAAATTGATATTGATGTTGATATTATTCCCCCCCTTTCCCCCCTTCCCAACAAAAGATACACACCTTTTGCTTTGGTTTCCGTCTTCTTCTAACCAATTCGCCGTTTCATCGCCGCCTTTCTTGTAAGGCACTTTGTGACCTTACTTTCCCGCAGCGCTGTCGTTGAATCACAACGTCCTGGTAACAGGCAGATGTTGCGTGGCAGTTGGCAGAAAGTCTTCGTTTCTTGGGTAAAAATGGCTGACCGTTACCCCGGAAGGACGGTAGGTCAGCGGTTGGTGTCCCTCAAATCCCAGGCTGGGAAACTTCCACCTAAAGCTTAGTAAGGCTTATGGGGAAATGGCAGAAACAAATGTAGGTATACCGGTATACCTATGGTTATTTCAACCCTATCAATGGAGTTACAGTGTTTCACCCTACAAAAATAACTTTGTGACTTTGGGCCCAGGTTGTAAGGATCCTTCTTAACCACAGTTGACAGTTGGGGACTTACTAACTAATAACTGTACCATAGTTGCAAAAACTACCTACCCCAAAACCGGGTACATCATCCTCTTCAAGTATCTTATCTTAACCAATCATGAAAAAAAAACGTGCCTGAGAAAACATCACGGTCGGTGTCTTCACCCCCCCAACCCCGCTGCACCCTAACGCACCACCCTTCCGCACCAAGGAAACGTTTCCTGAGCTGATGCTCTTCCGTCAATTGGTGTGTCACTTGCGCAAGCGCGCTTGGGAAGATGTGCGAGATCGGAGTCGCAGCAGGCCCAGGGTTTTCCAGGAAGATTCGTTGAGGGATTTCCCACGGGGGATTTTCAACAAGGTAGGTCTCCAAAAAAGGGGCCCAAACAACCCCACTTAATTATAGGGCTGAAATAATTCCAGTTACCCATATAGAGAGGTAGTTATAACCCTTACTTACAGAGTTTTAATTGGGTTTTGGGCCCACTTTGCAGGTGGAAATTCGATGGAAATGTACCAAGTAGTCATGGACATGTTGGACGAACAAATAAGATTGCCTAATAGTAATGACAGGCAATAGTGATATGTACATGTATGAGAGATGATTTATGTATGCTTTTATGATAGTGCAATCATTATAATTCTTCCAGTCACTTTTCTTATATGGAGCCGATATATGGAGATATGGTGACCGTATAATGGCGGGAACAAAGCTTTTTGGCACCTCAAAAATTTTCCCCCTTAAGAAATATGGCCTTATGAGTGTAATGGATTATTAACCACCAACATCCGCTCATAATTTCTTAATAGGGCCGGAAAAATTTCCCGGCAGAAACGTGGTATTGGGGATGGGGTGCGGTACCCTTAGGTTGCCATGATTTGTTGGCTCCATCAGTTGAAGAAGATCCCTTCCAGTTGGCTTGATTGGAAAGGCACCTGAGCTCATGGCACATAATCCCCCAATTGGCAATATATACCACTTACCATGGGAACCCACAACCTTCATTTTTAGGGGTTATAACCCATAATCATATATTGGGGGTTCAAAACCTTCATTTTTCATGGTTTTGGGGTCCAAGGGTATATACTACACATATATTGCCTGCTCGGGGGTTACTTGCTACCTACCACCTTTTATGGCAACCAGAAACAACCATTGATTTGTTGATAGATCCCAGTTGATGACGCTGCAAGTCCGGCACCAGGAGTCCTCGAAGGAAGACACAAACATCGCAGCCACAGGAGGAGAACAATCCAATGGGATGGTACTAAGGATGGGATATGGAAAGAATTTCTTTTTGGAGATGCTAATGGAAGAACTCTTGCAATGGTTGATCTGTTTATTTATATATATATATATTATGGTACCTCCTTCCAGAGAGTCAACCTTTTTCATGGGCAAAGGGGGTACCTCATACAAGTATATCACCACATGTGAATGTGAATGCACCAGCATTTTACGTATAACATATCAATACTTGTAATGTAATGGTCAACATATTTGTAGCTATATATTAGACTTTACATGGCATTCCTGTGTGTGATGCCTTAAGGGGTTCCACTCTTGAAATTCCAGACGCAACTTGTATTTTTGGGTTGGTACTAAAGTTGGCACCTCTGAACGAACAGAAGAAAAACCATGTTTTTTTTTGCAGATTCAATTGCAAGGTGGGGCCCCTTACTATATACATGGAGTTATGTGATAACCCCTAGAAATGGCCAAACTCAAATATCCCTGCTTACAACTGCTTTTGGGGGCCCAGCTTGTAGGCATCTCCACAAAACTTTTCAGCGGTATACGCTTAACAAAAATGATAAATTTAAGAAAATCATGCTTATGCCCAAAGATTTCCATAATTTTAAGGTAGATCTTAAAAGGTGTTTGTTTTATTGCAAGTTCATATACCTAGTAATTATTTTTGTCCGAAGCCTAAGATTGGAATTTACATTTTCGCACCAAATGTAGGTAAACATTCCAATTCCATGGAGCATATGGGATATGGAATGTCACTCAGAAGTACTGGGTTTCGGTTGCCAATGAGCTGTCTGGAGATTGCATCAACCAAATCTCAACCATAGTCATCGAAGGGGCCCCAATTTAAAAGAGCACAGTTTGTTCTGCAAATATTTTCCCTTGTGCCCTTTTTCAAATCTATATAAGTAATAAGTTAAAGCACATGGCAGTACAAGCACAGGGCACTCCCCAAAAAAGCCCACCCACATTTTCTATTTGACGTCAGGAGGAAGGCACGCGTTTTATTTTGAAAAATGCTGGGCAAATCACAGAAGAGCAGATCATTGAGTGCCTCGCTTCTGATTTGTTGAGGTGGAAAAGGTTCAGTTTTTTTGGATGGATTAGGTGTAGGTTAGAAAAATCCACCTCAGATTTTCAGAAATCAAGCTCATGAGTAAATAGATACAATTCAGTTTAGGTTGATATGATATGTGCCATGACAGTGTGATTTTATAGGGAACGTATGTGGAAAAAATCGATTGATGCAAACATGTTTTGATTTTTTTCACACTGATCAAGTGTCAAACTAACACTTATAGATTGGGGCCGATGCCCTGCAAGAGTGGGAAAGTAAGCATCACTGTTTTACTCAGGGAATTTTTTGAACCAAATCCGGTGTGAACCAGTGAGTTCCGAGCTTCTGGAGTCTCGCGCAAAATTCCTGAGGCACTTTCAAAAAAAGGATACATAAAGAACAACCAAAAAATCAAAAGCGCCTTTTCAGAAAAGGCCTTACTTCAGGTTTTTGGAATTATAGTACTTTGCCCAGAAGTACTCACTTCCGAAATGGCCGAGCTTTAAAAGTTTTTGGGCGATAATGAATGTTTGTATATTTTCAGCTGGAAAAAAAATGGGTACAAATTTCACTAGTGACGACCCAATTGGGGCCAAACACCAAGTTGGGTTCCGTCGTGGAGGTTCCATGGGTGGAAAACGGCAACACTGAAAGGCCTCGAAGGGAGTATATACTGCACTGTATATGCATTTTAGAGTGCCAGACAGTCAGAGCAAAAGTGAGTACATTTGAGAACTGGTTGGTTCAATTGTGTTCCATGTTTTTGTGTTACTTCGGGCACGTTGACAACACGTGGTGAACATAAACCACTCCCATGCATCAAGGGATTTAAAGGAATTTTAAACCCGCCTTCTAAAGTCTTCGGAATCAAACATTGAACTGCTGAAACTTTCGCATTGAATATGTTCTCAGTATTCCAGCCTGCACATCACTAGTTTCATAGAAGATTTCCTTGTTTTGGTTGATATTGATATTGTTAAAGCTCGCACAAGATACAAAACTTCCATATGTTTTTCTTGCTGCAAACAAAAAACGACCAGGTTGGTGGTTCAATTTTGGTGTTTCAGCCTATCCCTTGGGAAATCCAACTTGGAGGACCATCCCAATGGCGGTTACTAACCACTTCCTAACTGGTATGATTCTGTAAGAAATGTGAAAGTGCCTTATCTGTGACAGGCCGAAGAACTATATAAGCTTGTACAAAATCCAATCAACCACCATAAGCATCCAAACACCTCCTGAGGTTTGGTGTTTTAGGTATTTGTTTTGGGTCCAAATACTGGACCTCAGCAGGTGTTTGGAGGTCTATAGTACCGATGGTTGTGCAAGCAACCATCAGGTATTTCCAACACTTCGGACGAGTGGTCTCTTGCAATGTCCTGAAAGACAAGCGAACCAAGATTCACTGGCCTGGTTGTTGTGTTGTGTATTTGTTTCCGCTTGGCTACAGTCGGGTCTTTCTTTGGGGGATTGATCTCGAGATTTGCAGAGTGGCAGGTTGGTTGTGTGATGAACGCCTACCGAAAATGAGATGTGATATGAAATACGTACTGTTGCTGAGTGGTAAGATATGGTAAGAACATAAGGCCTTATTCTTCCATGAATCCCAACTGGTGCAGGATGTGTTTTCCCCATCAAGTGTAGGTTGCATATCCACGTTACAAAGCTAGATGCGTTGATCATGACTCAAACTCAAACATCCTGTTTATCAAAATAGGATTCCTCATTGTTTGGTGGGTGGAATGGATCAAGATTTGTAACCCTTTGGTAGTACAGCCTAGCTTTTGTCGACATGCTGTTGTTCTTGTTCTGTTGGTATAATGCACATGCGTAGCGCAATCCACAAAGTGAAAGAAGCAAATATTCCATAAAACAATCAACAAAATCCCGGGAAAATACCGGTAACTGGCACCTAGAAAGGAACAAACATGGATCCAAGTCTTCTCTTTGCCACACCCGTTTTTTTTCAGGGATGGTTTGTTGTTTGTTACCAGGTGGTGGTTTCAAACATTTTTTGAATTTTCATCCCTGCTTGGGGAAATGATCCAATTTGACTTGCGCATACTTTTTGGTAGTTAGCCTTCCTGAAACTAACATTTTCGCACCCAAAAATGGATGATGGATGGTTGTAAGACGATCCTTTCCTTTTGGGTTTCGGCCCTTTTTTCAGGGGCTTTTGCTATGAGTTTCAGGGGAGGGTGGGTCGCCAGGAAGTCACGTGGCGTGGCGTTTTGTAGCTTGAGGCCACGGGGACTTTAAAAATTGGCGCAGTCCTTGAGTTTTTAGGGCTTCAAGTTATAGGGGTTACAACTTGGAGGTTCGATTTTTGCGATGGTTACCCATGTAATTCCCGACATTTCCCGGAACATTTGGACATTTCTCAGGGTTTTGTTATAAAAAAACTTATAGGGGGGTTATTTCACCACAGTTGCCCATTTATCTTTGGCCATTTATAGGGGCCTTAACCCTACTTATTTTTGTTTGTTTAGTTGGGTGATGGCTTTTGCGGATTTGATCCCCATTCGAGGAAGGTTTCTTATTATTGTTTCCATTAAGCAAGTCTAAGTTATAGTCTAGTAGTGTTGGCGGACGGACTGATCAACTCTTTCCGAAAGTGGAGATAAACTCATCAATGAGAAAAGTAGTGCTTGTTTTTGCGATACATCCCACCAGTTGATATGGTAAATAGTTCTGTATTTTCAAGGTTTGATTTCACATCCCAGGTGGTTGGGAATGGGTTTTCTGAACCATCAACAGTAGGGATTCCCTATCCCGCGGTTACCAGATTTTTTGAGAGGGTTGGCCTAAACCCTATCCCCTGGAAGATTAACATGGAATCTACTAATCAACAATTTTGTCCAAGGAACATGATCTGAACCAAACCTTCATGGAATCATGTTCCAGCCGTTAATCTTCCAGGGTGTATCCCCGCTAACCTTTGATAAAGTCATGCAGCTTTCACAACTCATAGGATCCATTGGACTGGCAACCTCTACCTACTAATTTACCGTGAAAAATCAACCATTCATGTGGGTAAATATACCAGCTCCCATCGATCCTATGGATTTGCAGTGGTTTGCCTGAACTCATCCTTGTCACTCCATCCGCGGGTTCCGCCCCGCGGCTTCCGCAGGGCAGAAGGCTTCTACGAAGGGCAACCCATTACTGCCCCTTGGTAAATCATGGAAAGTTAAGGGTATCGCCGGTCCCCTGGAAATAAGGGCCACGTTAAGGCCTTCTTACCCTAGGGGGGATGATGGTGCTTCATATTTTTTTGAAGAAGGCCACTTATCACTTATAACTTATAACTTATATTTCATGTTGGGGGGAGGGTTGACTTATTTGTTGAACATTTGTCCGATACTTTGGGGAACTGGTCCAATTTGATGACTATGATATATCCCTTGACATCCAAATACCTCCTGAGACGGTGTTTTAGGTAAGTTTTTGGGGTCCAAATACCGAACCTCAGAAGGTGTCAATGGATGTCGATCGGGTATTATTCAAACGAAAAGGTGAAACACCTCCAAATTTCACATATAGATTCACTCGGCTTCTCCCACAACCATGGTTCAGTGGAACATGTGTACCTTCAAGATGAACTTCTTTCAAAATTGAGGTATCTTTCCTCTTTTTCCACCGGAAAAAAATGATTATGGGGAGTTCAAGGCTTTCTTCGTGTTGGCTTACGTACCGTAACGCTTTTTTTGTTGTTGATATTTTTGGTCACTTTTGTCACTGGTTTTTGTGTGAAGACCCTCAGGAAGAGTCGATGAAGGATCCTTGGATTTGCGCTAAAAAAGGATGATGGGAGGGGTGTGTTTTGGAGTGGTATCAGGGTATAGGTACTTGGAGGAGCATCCCAGGACTTGTAAGTGGTTAGGATCATCCCCATTTTATAAGCCATGAACGGCCATTTGGAAGGGGAACAACCCGATCGATAGGGGACAGATTCACCATGGTTATTAACCACTGAGACTAACTGTGATGATTCTCCAAGCAAGTAATTCCCTGCCCCAAAAACTAATGTGATGAAACTGGAGTACCCTTCAATGATTTTTCATATGTTATGTGGCTGAAAACTCAGCAAATGATGATACTGAAGCATCAAATACAGCACAGCCAATTTTCCTGAAAATGCATTTCCTCCCCCCCACTTTTATCAAGTGAACCTCCTTGACAAACCGCCATCAAACCTAGGTTCTATAGTAATAGTCCACCGTAAACTAACGTAGATAGCATAGATAATGAGTCATGGAACATCACCGTTTCTACTGGTAAATCCCAACACTATCACCTCCTTGGATGTTCCATTGCTTTGTTACGTTGGTCGAACCCGGAGTGTAAGCAAAAAAGTACAACGTACGGTGGTGTTTGGAGCTAGAACTTGTCGGGGGGAATCCTTCAAGAGACAACCATTTTTTGAAACAAGGAGATTGGTAGAGATTGGTTTGATTGGTGATCCATAGTGATCCAAATCACTTGGAGTTATTTTTTCACCGAAAATATATATGAACATACAGAAATTGTCATTGTTTTTCTCTTAGAAAACAAGTACATCCCATAGGTACAATACTTTTCTCCTTAATATTTGGGCCCTGTTTGTTTCTGAATCTGTCGGTCCATAATTTTTGTTTGTACCGAATCGATTCTTGTGATTCAAAAAAACGTAGCTACGGACAAAGTTCAAGTTTTAGGGATTTTGAATCACCAGTTATGGTACCCTAAGGATCTTGGACCCTCCAATGGAAGGGTTTGAACCTGTATAGCAGGGGTAGGGTCCTCAAAATATCCAGTTTTGAGGGTCCAATGATCCTTAGGGTATTTCATTTTCTGGACGAAGTTTTTTTCATTTCAAATTTGAATTTTCATCAAAGGCGGCCGTCCTTGCATACATCACTGAAGGCCTGGGTCCTTCACGAGACGCATATCGTGGGTCACATGAAGCTGGAGATCACTGAAGCGGAAGTGAAGCAAGAAAAGGAGATCATCTTGGCCTTTCCTTTCATGAAGTCCTGGTTATATAGTGATTAATATGACAGGCCTAAGGATCTTGACCCTCCAATGGAAGGGTTTGAACCTGTATAGCAGGATCCAATGATCCTTAGGGAGGATCCTTATTTCATGGCTTATCTTCCCCTTTATGCTCCAGTCACCTTTGCAAGTGGTTTTGCTAATGGAATCCCGGTCGGTTGATACTGGGTAAGTTTTAGTTGGCAACTATGGTTAGTTTTCATTCCCTATTTGGGGTTGTTCCCCCTTCCAAATGGCCTAAACGGCTTATAAATGCATAACAACTAGGTTCCGGACCTTTTCGCGGCCGTGCAGAAAATGTACATTATATGGACAGAAAATGAGCATGCCACTGTAGCGAAACGATGATTTTGCTAATGTCGCATGTGAAAATGTATCATCGTGGTTTCAGAAAACTACTTGTTTTTT
>DF240257.1:104675-240556 GCA_000507305.1 Breviolum minutum Mf 1.05b.01
TAGCATCGACCATGTGTGCAACGTCAAGGAACGTTACCATCACCCCCACCCCAACCCATGACACCCATCATTGCCGTAGCATCGACCATGTGTGCAACGTCAAGGAACGTTACCATCACCCCCACCCCAACCCATGACACCCATCATTGCCGTAGCATCGACCATGTGGACAAAGCCAAGGAACGTTACCATCACCCCCACCCCAACCCATGACACCCATCACTTGCGTAGCATCAACACAGCAAAACCTAAAAAAACACACTTCGTTCCACGGCCGTAGGAGGGTCGGTGTCCAACTACTTGGTAACTGGGATGATCCTCCAAGTAGGGATCCTTATTTCATGGCTAATGATATCCATAAATCTGGGTAGTAGGAATTTCATTTATCAACAACCAGAAACCCAAAAGGAAGCTCATCTGAACCAAACCCATGTGTTTCTTCGGTGCTTTTGCTGTTAGTTTCAGGGAGTGAATTCGTTCATTTTGGTGAGGGGACAAGGTTCAAACTGGTTTACTGGTTGCAAACCTCCTTCTTATTTTCGGAAGTTTAATAGGTACAAGTAGCCACCCAATCAGGTTCATACAGGGTGGGCCCCTATTAGTTATAAATGGAGTTAAAACCACCAGAAGCCTAGCCTATAAGTGACATATTAGTGGCCTTGTTAAAAAAGGTAACTGGGTATATTTCACCCATCAATTGAGGTTTTTTCAACTTACTTGTGTTAAGGGCCCACCTTCTACGGCCGCATCTAAGGATTATTTTTTCAGATTTTTTTAAGTTCCAACCAGCTTCATGAATTGTGAGTGGCTTTTTTCCAAGCAAGAATCAATGTGAGTAGGAGATTTTTTTGTGAATGAACTCCACTGTGGAGAGGGCTATTCATTATAGATTTAGATGGATAGATGGATAGATGGATGTGAGTTGGTGTTTCACATCCGCCACTCGTGAGAATTTTCAAACCTTGGTTTCAATGACCAGGAGGATGACGAAGATAAGAAGCGAGAAGAGCGGGTCGAAGAGAGGTGACTTTGGCAAAGGAGCCAGGTTTCGAGCTAATCCCACCTTAGGACCACTGAGTGGGATACGGAGCAGCATGCTTCTCTGCCCTTTGCCATGATGCTGGTTAAGCACAAGCTAGAGAATGACTTTAATTACTTCTGATATTTGACATTTACCATTGTATGTAACCAATCGAGATTTCATGGGATGATCTAGAGTTTTACTTGAGAACACTTCCAAAAACCCAACCTGTAACAAGTTACAATCTTGGACACATCTGAATGCAAACTGCACGTCCGTGACGTGGATATTTACTCATAACTTGAGCAGACTGATTTGAGATATTTCTTTCATTTATTGCAATGTGTTTCTTCAAAGAGTTTGAGAACCTTAAGCGCCTTGTCAAGAGGAAAACCATCTTCCAATCCCATTTTGCTACGATGATAGTTGCTGAATATGTTGTTGTTCAAATTCTTCAGAGATGTGTTTTTTTCCTACTCAAAGGGATGTACCACAATGCTGAAAGAACCGAGAGTCTTTTTGCTTCTGATATGTAGTCCGGCACCGAATGGGCTGAAATGATGCTAGGCAATAAACTCAGGTGCCACACCCTCAGCAGTCGGAAGCTTCCAAGAGGGTAGTGCCAGCAGGGTAATAATGATCCATTTGTAAAATTCAATTCAACAAGGACTCTACATGCCACGTATTGTTCATGTTCATGCTGTATAACAGTAGCAGCATCTTCCAATGGGTGCTCATTAGACCCTAAGGTATGGCGAATTGACTTAGTAAATTTGTGTTCAACCGGCCCAGATGCTTAATGTAAGGGACCTTTTATATTTACCTACTTAAAAAATACCTTCAAGCCATATAATGTAGGAAATACCTAATTTAGTTTTGAGGATATTTGGTACCATATATGGTATTCCATGGTCTACTTACCTAGATGTTCAATGGTACTGTACCCAGTTTTGATAGGCCAACTTGCCCACTTCCAATGCGATCCGAGGCGGCGCGCACGCATCGAAAAGGAACAACGACAGCTGAGGACTTTGGTCAAATTCATAGCGATCTCTAAACACGACCTCAACCCACCATGCATGGTTTAGTTCGGGAAAGTTCCTCTTATTTCAGGGAAGTCTAGGTCCAGGTTGGTGAAATATGATTCCATTTGGCCTTCAAACCTCACCTTTGCCTAATCACAATTTCACCAACAAACTGGAACCAACAAACTGGAACTGTTTCAGGACCTTAGGCGGTGCTGCCACATTGCAAGAGAAAGGGGAAGAGAAGCTGGTGCCACATCTGATCGAAAACAGAAACAAACAGCGGAATGGCAAGAAAATGCCATGGGAGGATCAAACATTACAAATGCAAATGCATATTGATTGTGGTAGATTTCCTTATTTCCTTTTTGTAGTGCATTGTTTGGGTTGGTGTCATGTAATGAACCCTGTATACCGATACACAACTCACATATTGGATTTCTTCGAGATAATTTCAATCCAAAACTCCTTTCGCCACCCAGCATCTTTGTTTCGTATGTTGACTCGTCGTACAAAAAAGTCGTCAACAAAAACGCAGAACCCCAAAAAGTCAAGATCTGTACTACATGGTCAGGGCTGAGCATCAATCATCTACTTTTTGGGTCCCCAAAGCCATTGGAAATAAAGTCAGTTGCAAGCCCTTGAAATATGGGTTATATATATATATAGCCGGCCTCCAAACAAAAAAACGGAAGGTTGTGGAACCTCCCAGTGGTACCATTTGGGTGGCTGGTTTCACATATTGATCTTTCATTTTCACCAACCGAAGACCTAACGAAGAGTTGGGAAAAACAAGTTGGGGATGAAAATAATGTTTACCCCGGATTAATAAACCCCCTGTCTGTTTCACTGGCAAGGGTCTCATTTTAGTAGCAAATCATCAGTTTTGGGGGTACCCCCCTAATTAAACAGACAGTGGGTTTATTAGTCCGGGGTTCATTAGATGAAACCATTGGATGTAGAGAGAAGGTAAAGATGTGAGCCCCGTCACCAGGTTGTAAGTGGGGTTATAACCTCCATGTAGTATACTTATTTTTAAGGCCATTTATAAGGGTTTTATATCTACAACTAGTGGGGGCCCACCTGAGCAATGAAGTGAAACCTGGTTGTGTAGGGTATATTGGGGATTAGCCAGTTATGATGGGATTATTCTTTTAAAACCATTATATATAAGGAACCCTATTATGCAAGCATATGCAAGCAGTATACTGGAAAGTAAGAAGGTTTTTTTTCCCGTGGCCTCCTTGTAAGGTAGGGAATCCCACCAAAGACGCCTGTGATTTGTGTTGGTGAAAGACCATGTTTTTTTTTCACATTTCACTCCTGATAGGTGGTGAAAGTTATCCAAACCGACCACCTTTGGACTATTATGAATGTTGTGTTTCGACCGTTTTTTGTATCTCCTGCATATGTTATCTTCCCCGGTAAACCCTTCACACAAGGTGGGCCCAAAAACCAGTTGTAAGTAGGGTTATATTATTACTCCACTTACAGGGGTGAAATGTCTCCTGGTACCATTTAAAAGGCCATTTATAGGAGTTTTATGGATATATAACTCCATTTAGATACAACGATCAGCTCGGGGCCCACCGTGTGTGTTTAACAGAAAAGTTCTTAGGTGCCTAGTCATTGGTTGAGACGGTGGAGGCAACAGTTGTGGGAGTTACTTGGTCGCATCGGGTTGGAATTTTTTGTTTCTTATCAGATCCAAGGGGGAAGTCGTTACATTTACCTACTGATTCGCCATTAAAAATCAACCATGTAAATGGATAGGTCTAGGTAAATATACCGTAATTACTATTCATCCTATGGCCTGCGAAACGCCATGTTATGTATATATTTACCATTGTTGAAGGCGCTTCTCAATCACTTTGGTGATTGTTTGTTTCTCCACCGTTTGTTTTTGGAAAGAAAGAAATATGGAATATAAATACCAATCACCAATTGGGATCAAGAAAGCGATATGTTCAACTTGGTGTTTTTAAATCAGATTTGTAACACATTCTTTACATGTACTATTAGAAGCTGGATGTTCTAGGTGCTTCTCAAACTGGGTAGTTTAAGGGGTTTGGTCATGTGGCGGGAATACAATAATACAAGTTTGCCCCATGTGATTGTTAGTTTATTTGCGTTTTGGAAAATTGTATCATCCCTATACATCCCGTCACACCGAACCTGAGTTTTCGGTATGACTGGACTTACCTCAGTAGTTTTGGTATTCGCCTGGATGTGTAGGGTATATTTCCCTAACATTCGTTGAGAAACCGTTTGGTTTCCAGTTCCACAGTGAACGTTCCATGAATTTCCTACATCTTTAGAATCAAAAATAACTTTGACCAGAGAAGTATGCCATTCAAGGGACAATTTGGGTGTACCCCTAACAGTGTACCCATGGTATTTATTGTGTTCTCTAGGGATTCTTGGGGATTATAACCTATAAATCCAACTATCCCCTGATCCATCCGATGTCTAGCTTCCAGTCTTCAAGTTGTTCAACATGGCTCAAAGTGAGTCATTCGATTGATTTACCTCGCCCCCTTGACGAGGTCATTACCTAAGGGCAATCCAGTGGTATGGGCTGAACCCATCGTCTCTCAACTTTGTTCTTCCATTTGGAGCGAGGCACACACACACACACAAAAAAAAAAAAAAAATCGGGTGACATAACCCCAGGAATACCCTAGACGGCCCCACCTTGTACTGTAGTGGGCCCCCGGAAAAACCTGTTGGATACGTGGATGCAAATCCCTAGACCGAAGGTCCCAACAAATCGGCGATTTGTAAGGGTTTTCTGGGGGTTATTTCAAGAAAATATGGACATTGAACAGAACCTTACCATAGGATCCATGGGACTAGTATATTCACCTTGCATATACTATATACAAAATTAACCTTACATGTAGGTGAATATACCAGTTTCATGGACCCTATGGTACTATGGGCTTTTAGAAGGATGAGTGAGGTCAGGGTGGTGGTAATGCCTGTTGGGGGGGTTTGCATGAATGAATGATTCAGGGAGTGAGATGGATTGCTAGTTGAATCCGAAGTCAGGATTGGAGTTTTAATTTGTTAGTTGCAAAAGCATTGACGAAACTATTGAGAGATCCTAGTTGATTTATAGATCCTTGATTTATTTGTTGAGTTCCGCCTTTAATTTTCAATCTTTATCCTACTAAAAGAGTTTAGATTCAAAGTGAATTATCCAAATCAATTCAGCAATGCAATGAACATAGCCTTGGTTATTTTGGGTCATATACGAGTTTGATCCTATGACTACTCTTGGTCGGAACGATGGCCCATGCTGGGCATTTCCATTCTTGAAATAACCAGCATGTTACAAGGTGGGCCCCTACGATCGTTATTAGTGGGGTGATTTCAAGTCTATAAATGGCCGAAAATAAATGCAGTGATTTCACCAGACGTACAACTGGTTTTTGGGCCCACTTTGCAGCATATATATAATGTTGAATGAAATGAATTTGTTTGAGGATTTTTGAGCCTTTCATTTTGGGATGCGAATCACCTACTCCAGGATGGATGCAATCGTTGTTTTTTGCGGGTGGTATCATTTTAAGTTAAAACCAGAGATCCCTACAAGGTGGGTCCCAAAAACCCAAAAACCCCGTCATAAATGGGGTGAAATGGGGTCTGACATAACCCCAGGAATACCCAGGTATAAGGCCATCTATTGGAAATATAACTCCATTTATAAATGGAAGGGACCCACCTTCTTGAACCCAACCCCAAGCAGCGCCCAAATTCCACCCAAGTGACGGACTCTTTATAGAGGAGGTGTGCTTTACATCAAATTGTGCTTTTAAAATACTAAAAATCTTGTTGTGATGCTTTGGGGACATGAACATATAGCCATTTAGCAGACCTTGTGTTTGAGGTTGTATATAGAGTTCCCATTTTTCCAGGGGTTTATTTCATAAGCCATGAAATAAGGAGTTTTTCTGTCAACATGTTTGACTCTTTTATATTGGATCTACCCCCCACCCAGGATGCCAGTCAGCACCAGGATGGTTACATCTATTGCATCCAGGGTGGGGGTAGATGCAAAGGAAAATTCTATGGCTAGTGAACCTACCGCCCCTTAACGTACTCTCAGACATAAAGCTTTCTTAAGGGCTAATTTCACCACTGGTTTCTCTTAACAAGGCCTGATAATGACCTTATATATTTCATAGGCCCAGATTGGCCCAATGTATGGTGTAATTAAACCTACATTTACCATATCATAATAGCCGAATGTAGGTGAAGATGCCATACATTGAGTGTCTGGCAGGGGAAAACCACACGCACACAAGGGGAATCCCACAGAACTCACCCACCGGGCCACCATGGGCAGGTTGCCGAGCATGGGCTTCGCACTGGGGATCGACAAGCATCTCGTCGTGGCATTTCTCTCCAAACTGGGTTATATTGTATGTAATGATTCCAAAGAGTAGTTAACATGAGTCGATCCAATATGATGTAAATATATATATATTAATTATATAAATCATCTATAAATGTATCGAGAATACCAATATTCATGCGAAACTGGGGTTCAATACATCCAAAAAATGATCCAATGATGTATACCCAGACACTCAATGATGTATGGTCTATTTATCTACATGTGTATAAACAGCAAAGAACAGCCATCTATGTAGATCGAACATACATTGAGGGTCTGGGATATGGATTCAGTTTATATCTAAGACTGGAAGCCTAAGCACACTCAAAAGAAAGACTGGAAGCCAAAAAAACGGATGTTAAAAAAACATCCATAAGATGATCACAGTGTCAGGTTTCGTGGTTTGGTTCTCAGTTGAGGGTGTATGCATACCTTTACATATGACCATGTTTCTTCAGGAATACTTCTAGATTAGAGCTGTTAACTCTAAACGGTGAATATCAATGCAAGCAGCAGGGCTGGACATATTTTTTTAAAGGCCATCTTGGGATGTCCAAAGTATACCAAACCAAAACATCTCTAGAAATCCATAAGCAAACATCAACTAATCAAGAAATCTGAGGTTCCTTCCCATCTACTTTGATGTTGAAACAAAAGCTCATATATATATATATTTCAATATTTTAATAGTATATTAGCCAAATTTAATTATGTACAAAGTGATCATAGCCACCTTAGCTATTAGCCTTTTTGTATCTTTTTGTTTTACCATGGCAGCCATGCCTTGAATTCGAGGTGCAAGAAGCATTTGGAATGTTCCAAGACACCACACAGGACCGACCCAAACAGTTTGTTCACACCTCGAAACCCTGGAACTTCCGGAACAAAACATGCGGCCGCGATCTTTAAGTAAAAACATAACGTAAACATTAGTGATTGCAAAGGTAGAGAATACCTGGTGGTTATACTACTGTTCTAGATGTTTGGGTTGTAAGTACACAGCATCAATCGCAGGATCAATATGCATACTGTAAGTTACAACTTACTGCATTTATTGATCCTTTACATTTGCTTATTGTCAAGGTTATGTGTTGCTTTGTGAGCTTCTCTACTACAGCTAACCGAAGTGTCACCATCTGAAAGTCTACAAGGCAAAAAGATTGCTGCCGATTTGTTTGCCAGAATGGCAAGATGATGCCAGGCAATAATGCAACTCTTCGAAGTTGGTGCCCTGAAATCTGGGTGTTCAATCATCGAAAAGCACCAGTTTCCTTGAAAAGGAAACGAGATGAAGCCATCGCACTTCACGGTCCCAATTCCGTGGCGGTGGTGATGATCAAGAAGGCTTTCTCTGTGCTGTGCCACCTTTTGCTGGCCACCATGGATTGGACTTCCTACCGGTTATAAGTAGGAGCCCACAACTTCATTTTCAGGGGCCCCATAACTCTAGTTACCCATTTCTAGGGCCATTTATAGGGGTTATAAACTATAACTCCATTCATAACTAGTGGGCGCCCACCTTGTGGCACAAGCCCTGTGCTTACCTTTGCCATCCATGTTTTGGTTCCATCGAGTCCATCAGTGATCAAAATCGTAGTCGAACTGTAACGAGAAGGTGTTGGAAATGTCAGTGATTATTTAGTGAAGAATCGTTGGAAACCTACAAATCCGACTGGCACTGAGTAAAGGGAAGTTCCATCCGCATTCCCATAACCATGTGAAATTAGTTCATTCCCTCATTCCCTTAACAAGGTGGGCCCCTAGCAGTTTAAAATGGAGTCATAATGCCAATAAATGGCCTTATAAATGGGATTTCCTGGGATTATGACCCCTATAAGTGGAGTTCCATCCTTATAACTCGTTTTTTTTGGCCCACCTTGTACGGAGTTATAGATTCTGGTCAAATTATAGCAACCGCACACGACCTGGGCCCCCAAAAGGTAGCTAAGGAAAGGAAATCCCCTTACTCAAGGGAGATCTAGGTGAGTGAAATATGATAATTTGGCCAGATAGAATCACCATCAATTTTGCCAAAAATTCCCGGGCATGAAATATCGGGGTCCACCATAAGAACCGAAAGTTACATGGGAAATTTTGACAGGTAGCTTGCCAGTCCCTTGGTGATGGTTCGGGTTTCTCCTATTTTTTAAGGGTTGTTTCAGGTGATTATGGTAAACCCTCAATATACACCCCGGAAAACTAACATGTTCCCTGAAAATCAATGGTTGGAAGATGTATTTCCTATTGAAATTAGTCCATTTTTTAAGGGGACATTCGTTCGTTTTCGGGGGTGTAGTCCTCCCAGGAGGGTCGTTGGAGTTATATCCCTGGTGCCGAGTTGTTGCTGACCATCGGGGAAGGTCTGCTGCAAAAAGGGCGGTTGGGAAAGGTTGAATCGATGTGGTTTTCAAGGGAAGGATTTTTTTTACCTACAAAATGATTAGCCTTTTTATAAAAATATTTATATATATATATATTATGGTTGATTTTGGGGAGAGATGAAATGTTGTGAATAGTATTTTTGATTATTTTCATATCTATTTGGAATATATTATTTATATATATATATATTTATTCTTTTGACGTACACATACTGAGACGTTTAACTGTGAAATCGGGTTGATTGACTGCATATGGTTAGTACATGTTTGTGCCATGTTTGTATTCCTTGACCCAGAAGTCGTAGGTTTTGAACGTTGAAGCCGATGGTGGCAACGAAGAATTTCCCAAAAAAAAATGTTTGAACTGCCTAAACCATATGCTCCATGTATGGCATATTTACCTACGGTTATCACAAATTGTTTGCCAAATGTACAAGGTGGACGGGCCCCTACCAGTTGTAAGTTCTAACTTCACCCATTTACAAGATCCTTTAAATGGGTTATAACAAAATCTATAGCCAGTAGGGGCCCACCTTGCTTCTATAGGTATATATATATATATATTCACGATACATGGATATACTTCAGATATTTTGGATCTGCTTCCAAGAAATGTATCAGAAATATATCTAATACAGTTGAACATGGTGTTTACTAGGAAGAGTATCAGTGTATCCATCAATACTGGGCTAGGTGGTGGTTTCATTTTTTTATTTTCACCCCTATTTGGGGAAGATTCCCATTTTGACTACTATTTTTCAAATGGGTTGAAACCACCAACTAGTGGGATTTCTCACTTTTCTAAACCTGCTTCAAAATCATGCAACGTCAAAAACGACACATTGTTGTGAATGAAACTGTGTAATTTCTTGAGATCTCAGTGCACTTATAGCGACCGATGTGGGAATCAGGTACTCCTTTCCAAGGACCTGTTGAGAAAATATTGTTTGTATAGATTTTTGATATACGCCCCCGAAGGTTAACAGGAAATGCCAATGAACAGTTGAGAGGCCCCAAAAGGAAAGGATCGTTTTTCAGCCACGATTTTTCAGGGGCTAAACCTGTATGGAATTCCAGGGGCATATACATTTATGATAGATTTGTATTGTATTGTTTTTGCGGGGCTAAAGTGTTTTGTACTGTCTTCGGAACAAATATTTATATATGTATATATATATACATATTGGATGCACGGGGATACCCAGATACTGCCAGATACAAATCAAAACATGATTCATAAAAAACGTTCAAATGGAAAATGCGGTTACCCTTGCAGGAGTACCCTAAATTTCCATGTACCTACTATAATATATGGGTTATTTATGGCATAAGGAGAAATATTTAGTGAACAAACTGCTAGGGTACTCTTTTTTAAGGGTACCCACATGTTTCCCTGCGAGACATAGCCCACTTGCTGCAGGTCTTGTTGGCATCACGGCATTGGGTCTCTTTGTTTGGCCCTCTTGGCAGGTGCAACAATTTTTGTCCAATGGAAAAGTTGTTGCCACAGTGCCCGGGAAGAAAACCTGAATTCCTAGAGAATCAGTTGTAGAATTTGTCTCAAAACGTAACAAAAAAGTCAGGTTTTTTCCTGACAGTTGCAATGGCCCATTTGTACTTGAAAGTAGTAAAGATCCAAAAGCCTGGACCCCTAAGAGCAACAAAAAGTCGTCACAATGTGCACGGTCAGACCAGGTTGTTCTCGAAGCTTTGGGTTTTAGAAGGCCATTTATAAGGTGTATTCCACTCCATTTCTTAAGTTCGTAGAGACCCACCTTCTACATCATCCAGCCATCTTCTGAGCTGATGCAGGATCCGGTGCCACCCAGAACAGCTCAAGAACTCACCTCGTGACATGACAAGATGATCATAGTGTGGTGGTTTCAAACAGTCTTTATTTTCACCCCTACTTGGGGAAATGATCCATTTTTTTTTTTCAGATGGGTTGCTTCAACCACCAACTAGTGACCATCGTGTGGTAATACTGTTGATGGTTCAGAAATCCGGCTAACCACTTAATAGGTAGTTTATCTCATTATTTACAGGTTGTTTTTTAAAATCCCAGGTAATAACCTTCTGAGGAAGACCTCATTTTGGAGGGACACATTTTTTGCCGCTGGTTGCCATGGTTGTTGGGAGAAGCCGAGTGAGTGAATGTAGCAACCATATGGAAATTGGAGGTTTTTTCACCCACCCATCTGGACATCCAAACAGTTTCTGAGGTTCGGTATGACTGGACCCCTAAAGCAGACCCCTAAAGTATGACTGGATGTTTAGGGTTGTTGAAGTTTTGGAGGTTTGCGTTTTTTTAACAATTTTTGAGGTCTAAAATAGGGAAATTCCAGGTTTTTCCATTGCCATGTTAGTTTGTCAGGGGTATATCAGGTTAAACTTTCTTATTGGACTTGCTTTTTATGTCTGACTTGTTATGATTCTGATGGAGGATAACCACTCTTGCCAGCACCACCAACTGAGCCAGAATCACCGATCCGAAAGATCCCCGAAAAGCTGGAAAGGAACGGGACCACTAGGATGTCCCGGGACGGAAGTTAGGATCACTAGTTTCTATAGTAACATGGGTTGTTTCACTTGCTTATATATGTGATATATTGGGGTGAAATAACCCACTGATCCTATACCTTTGATTGATCCTAACTTCCTGGGACACCCAACCATCACCACAGAAATCACCACCACCACCACCACTCAACCACTCAACAACTGAGGCTTACAAAACCTACTTTCGCTCCTTTGCCTGGAGCATATCCTATGAATCCTATGGCTCCGGGTATGATACCCATGGGTCCGGGACACATCAACGGCCCAATGGGCGTGATGCAACCAACCATGTCAGGGATGGGATTCTTGGCACAAGAGAAACATGCCGAAAAGGATCATTTTTGTTCAGCCAAAGGTGAAACACCTGATGAAGCCGTGTTTTCTGCTGTTTTTGATTGCTGGGATTTGTTTAGTTGGTGATTTTTTACAGATTCGATCCCATAGGAAACCACCATTTTTCACCACCTGTTGGAGAATATTTTGGAACTTGTTCCAACCACCTTAAGCAAAGCGAAGACAAAGGAGATGGGAATTTCTTAAAGCCCAAGAGGAAACAGTTTATGAACATTGGACATTTGACAAAATGAAACTACTTGGAAACGGTAGGGCCGTAGTAGGGCCTTTGATGATTATACGAAAAGGATTATTTCTTTTAGCCAAAGAAACAGCTAATGAAGCAATAGGGCCTTTGCATACTCCAACAAAACTTTAGATGTTTGCATATGTTTGCCACATTTTGGGATGTTGTCTTCCCTAAGAATTGATGGTCTCAATCCCGCCCCCAGAGCATATCTGGATACTTTCAAGAAGGACACTTGACACAATGAAACTTGACGTTGACAGTTGATTTAATGAGATTCAGATTTGATATTAAAACGTTGGAGATCACCGACATCAATGAAGATATTTGACTCAAACTATAGCGACTTCAAACTATGGAGACTCTAGTGTTTTTTTGGCGCCAAAATTCGTTGAATTTATGACTTATGTTTTAAGCCTTGGTACAGATTTAAGGTGGGCCCCTACTAGCTATAAGTAGGGTTATAGCTCCATTTATAGGGGTTATAACCTCATTTACCCATTTATAAGGCGCCATTTATTGGGGCCTCATAACTGCATTGATAACGATCGGCTCGGGGCCCACCTCGTATGGCATAGATGTTTCAAAGGGTAACATCAGGAATGCTCCCCCAGAGTTGAGTCTGAGTCATGTTAATCAACCACTTGGAGGATCGTTCCACTTAGTAAGTAGGAAGTAACGCCCATGTATAAGCCATTTGGAAGGGGTCCCACAACCCGATCCTTAGGGGACTTATGATCACTATGGCCCATGGCTTTTAACCATTTACTAAGTGGGATGATCCTCCAAGCATGCATGGTTTATGATTTTGGTATTCTTCCCCCCTCCAAGTAACAGTGGGAGAATAAAAGTTTAAAGGTGCGCCTGTACTCAAACAAATGTACTATTCCATGGTAGTGACTGGCATCCTGGGTGGTTCTAGTGATTCTAGTATCACAAGCTACATTTTTTGCATGTTTCTTTTTAAGGTAGCTTTCTGGAGGCTTCTATGTTTACAGTAATATGTTCGTAAAAAACTGCAGGCTTGGCCCAGTGAGATATTTTGAAGGATTTTGTTTCCTTTTGAGGGAAGTGAGTCGTAAGTAGCTGTTGGTAAGCCTTCAAAAGTATTATATTTGGATATCCTACCCTAGACATCCAAATACCTCGTGAGTAGGTGTTTGAACCCCCTAGCATATCCTGAGAACGTTTGCAAAGGTACCTCCTCACCAGGTACTTGGAGGATTTTGGATGTCTAGGGTATTTTCGAATTCATTACCCCCTATATATATATATATATACATATCATGGATAACTTGGAGTTATGGGGCCCCTATGAATGGAGTTATGGGACCCTACTTATATCATCTTATATCTATTAGGGGCCCACCTTGTAGTTACCAACCAGTCACAACTAACCTCAAGGAACGTTGATTCCCTAAGCTAATGGGACCCTTTCAGACCCAAAAAAGTGGCGAAAAGATGGTGGTCACCCCAGATGCTGCTGATTCTAAGGGAATTCCTCCCCGAACTGCCCCCCAAAAACATCCGGGTTTTAGGATTTTTGGGGTCATTTGCACAGATTTTCCGCAACTCAACTTAAACCTAGGTTGTTTTTTGGGGCTAAACACCTGGTTGGTTCTGGTTTCCCTTCTGTTGATATCATAGGTTTCTGTTGTTGGAAAATACTCAGACATCCAAAGTCCTCCAAATACCTGGTGAGAAGGTGCTAAAGGCCTTTTCAGGGCACATACTCACAAGGTATTTGGATGCCAATGGATGTGAAATTGTTTGTCTTTTTCCATATACTACTCCCCCCCGAAAACTAACATGGATTATGGACCCTCAAAATTATGGTTTCCAATTAGAATGTCCTTTGCCAGGGGTCTATTTTCAGGTGCCAGCTGTTAGAGAACGTGTGTAGATCATGGTTTAATCTTAAATTGGCCAATGTAACTATCCCTAAGGATCCAATCACTTTCTGAGAATGGTAATGGAACCTGAATACTTTGCCGAGAAGGTGATTGCACCCCAATCACTCTATGACAAGATGACTGGATGCCTGGGGGTACGCTATCAAATCATATGTTTTTCTCTTCTGGAAGAAACAACGTGATCCAAAATTTATGGCATCATCTTTAAAAGTCTGACTTTTTAGGCCCCCGTAAACCATGCAAAACAATGTTGAACTGCGTCCCGGCTGATGGTCAATATCTAAGGAATGCCAAAGGGTTCGGCTACTAGACATCAAAAAAATGTCCGAACGTTGGACACCTTTGGGCTGTGTCGGGCAGAACGGAGACAATGGTGTTTGTTTCTTCTTGGTAAGGCAAGCAAGAATAAGCAAACATGAAATGCAATAGCGGGTAGTAGATTGATTATTAATTACAGGCTGCTGGTGTTTCACATATGATTGCTTTTGTTCACTTTTTTTTCTGGGAAAGATTACAATGTTTCATTGGGTTTTGACATGTTAAAGACACCACCTACAAGGTGGGCCCCTACTATAGTTATATAAGGAGCAATAATCTCATAATGGCGTATCAATATTATCGCATAATGGCCCCGTAACTGGCGTTGTAACCCGTGTAAATGGAGTTGTAAGTGTAACCCTGCTTATACCTGGTGAGGGCAGGCCCACCTTGTACATTATTCAATGATTGTTGCTGGGATTTGTTTAGTTGGTGATGTTTTTTTCTGGATTCTACCATTGGGTTCATCACCATTTTGCACCACCATTTGGGGAATATGTTTGGAACTTTCTCAAAGCAAATCCAAGCCAAAGGAAAAGATGAAACAGTTCATGAAGATTGGACATTTGATAAAATGAAACTGCTTGGAAACGGTAGGGGTTTTGGGGACAAATTTATTCACTAAGAATCCAGGTTCCCTTCGGGATGGAATAGGATTGATGGTCGAAACGTCCCATCTCAGGGTCAAAGGATTGTTTTGGGGAAAAATCTCTTGGTTGCGGTTTGGTTTCTAGCTCTTTTAAAAAACACGGAGAGTCGACAGGATGAAAATTCGTGGTGACAGCCATGGACATTGAGTGAAAGAGTCCATGGACCATTAAAACGCAACACTTGGACCACAGATTTTGGTGAGTCGTTGAGTCTTGGAATTCTCCCATTCAATGAAATTTATCATGAAAAAACACGAGGCAAGTCATAGCATGTTTTTTGTTGCTCTTGATCTTCAGTGTTTGGAGTTTCTATTTGCAAGAAGTCTACCCTCCCTGAAACAAACAGCTAAACTATTACTCAAACAGAAAAAATAGTATATAAATGTATATAACATACCGGATCTCATGAACTAGTGGTAGATGAGGGTACCATGAGAGTCCATTATTTGTGGAGGTCACACATTCGAAGAAGGGACTGTCTCCATTGGGCGAGATTCTGGCATAGTTTTTGTTAAGTATGGGGGGAAAACTCCAGAAAAAGAAACACAACACAACGACTCTCCTCCATACACGGCTTTCGAAAAAAAAGGGGTGGAATTTATTCATCCTAGTACAGTAGCCAGATAGCATCCAGATTCCAGATAGCTAAAAGCACAGTCTTATTTCAGAGACAAGTGGGGGCTGCTACTTCATACAGTACATTGGTCAGCTTGTAATTTGTTATATGGTGAATCGCCCACTGGTGGGATGTTGTGTCGCAAAGGAGCCTGAACCCACCCTGCACTTTTCCAGCTACAAGAAAACTACTTTGAACATCAGAACTCCTGAACATTTGCAGGAAGTTTTTAGCTATTGATTGATCCACAATCTGACCTTTACTTAAAAAAACTAAAAACCAGCACATCTGTTGTTTTAATTCAAAACTTTTCAAAAAAATAGCCAAATAGAGCACCTTTGCTTTTTTTTTGGTTATTCCTAGCGCCCTTGAGGATCGTGAGAAGATCTTTGTGGGTGGACTACCACATCATTGTACCCTTGAAATGCTTGGGAATTACTTCAGTAAATATGGTCGCATCACCGACGCGGTCGTAGGGGGCCTCGTGGATGGGGTTACACCCACCGGACCAACGATGGCATCGGTTACCATGGTGTGCATCTGAAGCATGATCTGATTTTATAGGGATGGGCCTTGGAAATTTACTGGGATTTTGTTTCATACTTTTGTACTTTTTCACACTTGGAGAATATAAACCGAGTTATACCCATTGTAAGTGGGGTTATATCACAGGTTATATACACATTTATAGGGCCACTATAAGGGTTATATCTCCATGTATAACTGGTAGGGGCCCAGCTTGTACAGTAGTGGCCCCCCAAAAAAATCTGTTGGATACGTGGACGCAAATCCCTAGTCAGACCTATAAGGAGTATGTGGTGTTGCTACTTGAAGTTTCCAGAAAATGTATACCCCATAGGCTCCATGTCTGGTATATTTACCTCAACCAAATGTAGGTAAATATACCAGACATGGATGGCAATGGTATGGGCAAGAGAGACTTCCACAGTTTTTTTCAGCAACACATTGGCTCCACAACATATCACAGGACCCCAACTTCCGCCAATCGAGGCGGACCGAATTCAATGCAGGCAAAAAGATGCCGCAAACATTTTGTCAACACAAATTGCAATCTGAAGTTCACATCAGCATTATTACAGTATCGTGAACTAATGTTTGCGATGATAAATGTCCTTTTTTTTGTGTGTTTTCTATAAAGATGAATATATTTGAACGCGGGTTAAAAGGATTGTTTCAACCACCCTGCAACACCGTGGTGATGTTTAAGACAGGGGGGACATGAACCTCGCAGAAGCCAGTAAACCATCCTAAGTCGTTGCATGCTGTGCCAGCATCTCGCTGGTTCGGTGGGTTTGGCGCTTGTTATAGATTTGTCTTGTAGACAAAAACAGCACGTGACTCCCATAACAACCAATGAAGGTCGTTGACGCAGAGATTATCAGGGAAGATGTTGTTTGTTTAATTGTTTCTTCATTTATTGTTGATGGCTGATGCTAGATCTCCTTGTTTACTGCATGTCGCAGGTTTTTTTTTTCAATATTTTAAGGGAGTTGAATCACCATCAGCACTTCTTATATAAATTCCCAGATGCTCCATGGGACTTCAATATTTATGTAGGTAAACATTCCAGTCCTTGAGCATATGTGTATATGATTATATGGGTATTTCCAAAAATAGTGGTACCCCAAAATGGATGGTTTATAATGGAAATCCCTATTAAAATGGAGGATTTGGGGGTACCCCTATTTTCGGAAGCACCCATATGCCTTGTCCATGCCAAAATCGAGTTGAAGTGAGGTCATGATGGACAAGTTGACAGGAAAGCCACGAGGTTTTGGCTTTGTAGTCTTTGAGCATGTGTCATGCGTTGAGGTGCCATGGATTTGCGAAGAAAAACGACAGGGTTTTTGTATGTTGGAAGGGAGCGTTAGTAAGACACACCCACGCAAGTCTAAAAAATGAAGGAAACCGTGGGTTATGATGGTGGGTAGGTATTTTGATATACCCTAAGGATTCTGGATCACCTTCTGAGAAGGGTTTTTTTGGGAACCTTTTTTTTTGTTTCGTTTCGGGGATTGGAGGTGGCACTCTGAGTGCCAGATGAGTGACACATTCCCCGCAAAAAAAAAGGTAGCTTCTTGTGGAGGCAAAGAGTTGTTTTGGTGCAACCTGGTTTTCCCGGATGTTTTTTTTGGTAAAACATGTATACAGCTCAACCAGATATACAGTAGATACATTTGAATCAAATATATCATCACATATCATGTATCTAAACATAGGTTTCCTTGTAGTATACTTTCAGCATGCTTCAGCTATTTTTCAGCCTTGAAGCATGTCGTTTTTTTTTTGTTTGGGTGGGGGGGGGGATTGGGAGATGTTGTAGCTTGCCTTTTTGTTTGCCCATCTGGATGTTTCCGAAAATAGGGGTACCCCCAAATCATCCACTTTAATTGGATTTTCCATTATAAACCATCCATTTTGGGGTATCCATTTCTAGCGATTCAATCTCAAAGGGGGGAGTTTGTTTAGTCCCAGTGGGTGTTTCTAAAACCCTGGTCAACTACCCTTTCTCCCATAATCATAGAAGTGGAAAACTATACCCCAAATGAAAGGAAACTACTATTGGAGGGACCCATTTTCTCACTTCCATGATCACAGGAGGAAGGTAAGTGTGTAAATCTTTTCATGTTTTTATGAAGGGAACCCTATTGATCTTCATCAAATAGACTGTGATAGTGTTTCGGCAGAACCCAACCTATATATTTGAAATTAGGTGACTCATTTTTTTGGTTATGTATGCATGCGTATGTATATATACATATAAATCCTCCAATCAAAGGGTTTCAGGTGGTTGTTTGGGTGGGGTGCTGGTGGTTCTGCTTGCTCTTTCAATCCCATTCAAGGGATTCTGATGTCATGATATGCCTAGAATAGTAAACTGCACCATCCAAATTATTTGGGCAAAATAGAACGACCCCAGCCGAGGTCACCCCAAAATGTGGTTTAGTAAAGGAAGAATCATAGCTGATTTGCCCCCCCCCCACAATTATTTGTTGACTTGTTCCAACATGTTTCTCCCCTCTGTGCAGGGAAGGGGCAAGGTTTCCAAGTTTATATGCTCAGTTTTTTACAGGTTGAAATCTTCCACTTGCAATCTAGACCAATTCATCAATATTTTGCTAATGCACTATTGGATTGTTATATCTATGAGTCGGAATTTTATCAGAAGTCTTGGACTCCCCAAATGCATTTACCATGATTATCAATCTGTGACGTCACCCGAAAAGAATAAAACATGTTTCGGAAATTGTATCTCCAAATGACCGGTTCCAGGTAGTTGAAACCTCAACCAGGGGGAAATTACCAAAAAGACAAACATCATTTGGGGGATATTCTTTTGTTTTTGTTCAACCACCGAACATGCAAATCTAAATGTTTGTTTTGATCCAACTTGACTCTACTTACTCTCCCTCAAACTAACATGGCCATAGCCATAGCCGAAAGTCCCTGAAAATCCATGGTTAAAAGATAAGCTGTCTTTGTTGGGATGGCCTATTTTTCTGAGAACTCTTTTATTTCAGAGAGTGTATGATTTCAAAACCATATATGTAACCATCACGAAACGAATCCACGAAATGCCTTCACATTCTTCCCCAGATGCGCGGTCTGCATGGTATATTTACCTACATTTACCATGAACAATAGCTATATGGCTATATGCCACACGTTGAGTGTTTGGCTTCGGTTCCTGTTTTTTTTTTCCGCATGTGTTTTTCACATCTGGAAATCCTGTGGAAATCCTGTCAAAAGTCCAAGGCTGCAATTGCTGACTATGGAAAGCACGTGGCGTGGCTTTTTTTTGTGCTGGTCTTTTTGTGGATATATATGGGGTTGAGTTAAATCCCACTTTTACCACTCCTCACCCTATATTATTTACATACCGTAGATGGACAAAATATTCAAACCTGGAGGAAAAGATTGGAAGACACCCCCTTCCCCAAATGTCAAAGTTAAAGAATGTGTGCGTGATATGTCATGCTGTGGGGTTTGATTTGTTTTGTCCACCCGTCTCAACCCTTGGAAGAAGACAACAACTTTGAAATTTGGGGGGCGCGGGGGATAAAGTTGTCCAGGGTTTGAATAATTTGTCCATCTACTGTATGTGGTGCGCGATCGTTATTGTTTTAAGGGGGCAAAACATAGGGATTTAATTTATTGAGGTTGTATTATGTTTTTTCGTGTTCAAAAGACATAGAGAAAACATATGTCCAGTTTATCTTGGCTGTGCTTAGTGATCAGAAATTAAGCATTCGGGATGAACATGTTTGCTAATGATCAACAAAACAAGGTCAGGGTTGAGTACCAACCAGAAAAGACCATGGGAACCCACCACCCTTATTTTTAGGGGTACGGTATAGTCCATATTTCCAGGGATTAAAACCTCATGTTTCATGGTCTTGGGGTCCAAGGGGAATGATTAGAATGTCTTGCTTATCTCAAGAGTTTCTCCAACGATCTAGGAAATGCCCAAAGTTTGTTGTTCCGTTGTCGTGGGGTCTCTCGCTCACTCGGTTCTGTTGTTGGTGAAGGATTTCGTGAAATTAATAGTATGAAGATGTTTCTTGTGCTTACTTAGTGCACATCGGGGGTGTTTCATTTGTTTCTACCTCCACTTTCCTTTCACAAAGTTTTCCCAGGAGCAAAACATAAGCATCAGCTTTGTTTTTCTCCCAGGGTCTTTAGTCGAGTTGGGGTGCCTTTTCAATTTCAAAGGGACCATTTTTTCAAGAATAAGATGATAACCTTTTCGTTTAACAACAAAGGGCGGGAAAAGACCTTGAGTGTTCATGAGAATCTAAGGGTACCCTGGGTGGGTGGCGAAACTTTGAGGGTTGATTCGTTGACTTCACACTTAGGCCATTGATGGCAAATGGGTTGATGTAAAACGGGCCACGCCGCAGGACGGATCGGGTTCAGAGCAACGTGTTGGTGTTGGTGTGTGTTGTTAAGGTTTTGGCTATAGGTGGCCGGAAGAAACGAAACAAACAAATCTATATGAGCTAATATTTTGTTGTTTGGCAAATCTTGGCCATAAAAAAGTGGTTGATGCTATTATAGTAGCATTTCAAGAAGCCTTTAAATGCCAATGCTTCAAACACTACTGGTCCCTTCGACATTCAGTGATTGTTCACCTAGATTCCTTCTCTAATTTTCCAAGCGATTGATGATATGTCGGCAGTTGGCTAGCATGCCGGAATCATGCATGTTCTAGCATGTTCAAGGGCCGAAAGATAAACAACTAAGACTCCCAAAGTTTAACAGCTTTCCCACTAGCAATCATTATATACCTGGAGCACAAATGGGGCCCTTTGTTTGGTTTGGAGTTTAGGCCGCCAAAATTGGAGGGCTGAATGAAGCCCAAACATAGAGGATAGATAGGTTCCAGATGTATATATATATATATGTATAAGTACACCCCTCAAGTTGAACCACAAGGAAGATCTCGTCTTGTAACTAGCCTTACCGTTCTTTTACATCATTTTTTTGTTCTTCTTTGCCTTGAAAGATGTGCCAAGTGTTCCATGTATGATTAGAAGATAGTACCATGTACACCCCGCAAGACTAACATGGAACCTGACAAGACACTGCTGGAAGAGGAAAATTATCTTCCAAATCATCATTTTCTGGTTCTATGTTAATCTTCCAGGGTGTTTTGTCGAGTTTAAGATAAATCCTAAGAAGTTGATTGGACACCCCCAATCGCTCTCTGACAATATGATGCCTAGGGAAAAGGGTGCTGTATTTGTTTTTGGGGGTATTCTTTTTGGTTTTATGCTTCAAGACACCATCCCATTTCTCCCAAAAGTCCTACTAAGATTTCTAAATGCCTTACTCCCCCAAAGACTAACTACTATCCCCTGAAAATCAATGGTTGGAAGATGTTTTTTTGTTGAAACTGTTGATGGAAAGAATCCTGCACCAGTTGATTTGTAGTTTATCCCGTTATTCATATTGGTTTTGTGCATCCCAGGTGGTGATGGTTCGGATTTCTGATGGTCTGGTAGGTCCTAGGCATCATTCCCTAGGCATCCTGGCTCACCTCCTGAGCGTTAGGTACTGGAACCCTAATAGATATGGCGTTTCGTAGGTGATTGAACACCCCAGTCATTCTCTGATAATATGACTGGATGCTTAGGGATTGTAAGTTTATGCTACCACCCTCCCTCCCAGACTCTCAATGGGACTGGTAACTGGTATATTTACCTACGGCTACATGGTTGGTTTTTTTGGTTTTCATGGTTTTCATGTAGATAAACATACCAGTCCAACTGAGTGTTTGGGCCGAACAAAAGGACATGGACTTAACATTTGAAGGATAAGGTCTTATTAACTAACAAGGCACTTGGTCCACAGCTTTCGCATCAAAAAGTACTACCCTCCCCTGAAACTAACAGTGTGCCGCGCCCATGAAAATTGCCCATCCTTTTCTGAGTAAATACCATGAAAATGCTGGATTTTTCCATGCCTATGTTAGTTTTACAGGAGCGTAAACCCATAGAAGACCTGCTGAAAACAAAGGACGGCAGCGCGCCGCCGGTCACCGTGACCCCGGAAACTGTCAGAGAAGAAGGCACTGCATGGTGAAGAATGTGGCCATGTACGCAGGTATATCTACGCATTGAATGGTTGATTTTCACAATAGATTCGTATACGTCAATATTTTTATGTAATTATATATATATATATATACATATCAGTCCTAACGTGGGCATTTTCAAAACCCTGAACTTCACAAATTATTTCGTGAGGTTTCTCCTTATCTTTACAAAAAAAACACTCAGCCGGCTGAATGGAATCCATTCGAATCAAACCTTCTGAGGTTGGGTATTCGGTCCAAAATTGTCGACGTTTGGTGTGTTGTTTCCACCAGGGTGGCATTTATGGTTTCGTGGTATATTTCCCCTACAAGAAACCCTACAATTACTAAACAATAAATGTAGGGAAATATACCAGGCACGTCAACCATGGATGGTATATGGTTGCCTGGTATAGCAAAAGTTTCCCGCTTAGTTTCCCCCCCCAAAACAAAAATGACGGCACCCAAAAAACCCACACGGGTTTTTTGGAGGCACCAAAACCAGTCTTTTCGAACACTCCCCAGGTGCCTCACCGGAACGACCCAATTTCAGGGAGCAAATGAACCCAGGCCGGGATCCGAAGAGCGGCGGCGGCCGGCCATCGGTTGGATCTACCTACCACCTGACCCCCACAGGAACCCAGGGATGCACAGGATGCTCGTTAAACACCAGGGATGCATAGTATACATGTTTTGGTAGGGGGGGATTCCGAACTAAACCTTCATTTGTCACTATTACTGGGCCAGGAGGTAGATCCAATGGTGAGGTATCTTGAAAATCAAGGGAGATGAAATTCACACTGCCTTGGAGCTAGATGCTTGTGGCTGTGGGCGGCGATGGATGACGAAACATCAATTACCAATAATTTGTATTACAATTGCTATTATCCATTCTGGATAGCGCCATACATATATATATATATATACCTAGGGATTACAAAATCCCAAGTAATTTTTAGTCGATGCCATTTGTATAACTATTTCTGGTAATATTCTAACATTGCAGAGAGAGAGAGCGAGAGAGAGAGTACCTTTTTGAAGTGGAAACCAGGCCATTTGAGTGATTTCCGCAGGAATCAGTTCAGTGCAAACAGTTTGAAACTGCCAGCGAAGAGCTGGCTGTACATAGAAGAGCCAATGCAATCAGAGGAGGCAACCCGTGATGGACGCGTTGTGGAGGGCAAGATTACTTTGTCCACAGCTTTGTGGGACACCAGCTTGGAAATGCCTCCTCGTGAGGATGCAGCTGAGGTCGATACCCGTGATGCAGGCACACCGGACAAGTGGATCAAGAGGCATCCAGCCATGCTGCGGAACACTGGAGCGCATCCCTTCAACTCAGAACCTCCCTTGAAGCACTTGCAGAACGCAGGTTGGATCACCCCTCCTTCGTTGTATGTGGTGCGGAACCATGGTGCTGTGCCTCAACTTTCGTGGGCTGACCACAAGTTGAAAATCACCGGGGTGCCAAAGCCTGTGGAATTGAGCATGGAGCAGATTGCCTCGGGAGAATATGGAACCATTGTTTCCATTCCTGTGACCTTTATTTGTGCAGGCAACCGTCGGAAGGAACAGAACATGACTAAGAAGACTGTCGGGTTTGACTGGGGTGCTGGTGCTGTTGGCAACTCTGTTTGGACAGGAGTTCGGCTTTGTGATCTGCTGGCGGCAGTGGGCATCACTCGGCCTTCTAAGGAGCATCGTTTTGTTCATTTTGAAGGCCCTTTGGGCGAACTGCCTCAAGGTAAGACAGGTTCCTATGGAACTTCCATTGACATGGGCTGGGCGCTTGACAGAGAGAGGGATGTGCTTTTGGCTTTCAAGCAAAATGGCGAGCTCTTGACGCCAGACCATGGATTCCCTTTGCGTACGCTCCTGCCTGGCTGCATTGGTGGGCGCATGATCAAGTGGCTCAGCAGCATGTGGGTTTCTCGGCAGCACCAATCATCCAATCAGTGTATGTAAATAGTTCAGATGTCTTAAGTGTTGAGCATGAAGTGGAGGGCATGAGGATCATTTCTGAACAAAAACATATTTATGTACCTAGGGATTCAAAATCCCAAGAATTTTTAGTCGATGCCATTTGTATAACTATTTCTGGTCGTTAATTTAGGAATTGATCGTTTTGGGCGTTTCAGGAAAGAAGTGAGCGTTATCTCAAGAAGTAGGCGTGATCTATTGGCACAACGTGTACTGAACCCCATTCCTCCCTTCCCTGCCCTTTCTTGCACATGTACACGTCCTCACGTGTATGGAATCGTGCCTGCTCCACCAAGTTGGCCGGGTTTCCCAGCTTCTTGGGATCCTAACTCCTACTTCGTACAAATTGTTGTTTGTACAACCCCAAAGCTTTTTGGATACACCTATAGGATGACAACAAGGGATGCACAGAGCGACTCAGTCTGCTGATTCGCCCGATGTAATCTTCATCAGCCCAGCATGAGAAGTCTCAGTTTGATCATAGCGGGGTGAGAAAAAAATAAAACGATCAATTCCTCAAAATCACAACTTAGCTTTCCAAAAGGGCATCAACTAAAATGGTCTTAATTGGGAAAACAAAATACATTTTCCAAAATTCAAAATGAAAATCATTGGCAAACAAGCAGCTCAATGCTGAGAAAGCAACTGGTCCAGACTCAGGGCCCATGCACATTGTGAGGTGTTGTTGGAAATGAATCTTCGGCCGTAGGCGGAACAATTTCAAATTTGCTGCAAAGCACTTAGCGGCGAGGTAACCATAAGCTTCCTGAAGATGATATTTTTGGGACAACTTCAAAACCCAAAGTTTGGGGGTAACATAGCCCAATAAAACTTATTACATGCAGACATCCGACTTACTTCTATATAAACATGAACCCTGATGAAACCGCCAGAGTTTGATCATGTTTTTTCTTTTTTTCAACCAAACCATCCACATATGGTATGCAATGTGTTACCATCTTTTTGCTAGTACCGTAGTTATATTTAATTTATGGGATTTTGAAGCGACAAGAAACACACATCTCTTGTCCAGCGAAGTACACAGTGGATTTTGCAGGCTCCCAAATAAACACACCATTCTTCCGCAAGGTTCGGAAGAACAAATTGCTGGTAGCAACTGCATACTTCAGACCTTGTAAAAGATCATCCCAGCTGCAATCCTGCAGTTGCAAATAAAGAAATCATTAATAAAAAATCAATTTATATACACATATCCGAACAATTAAAAACTTCGAACGATCTACAACGAGGGCTCAACCCTAAGTGGATATAATATTTTTCATCGAGGCTCGATATCTCCCAAGAAGTCTTCCATCCACTCCAGCACCAAGGCCGTGTCGTAAGCCTTCGAATTGCATGAGCCCAGAGACGTAGGCCAATCATTTTGCCTGAAGACATCGCATGGTGTTTGTTGGTTGGTGAGGGAGGGAGTTGTTTCGAAAGGCATTAATGTAACAAGTTTTTGAAAAAAACAACCATATCCAAACAAATTTTTTGGACGTGTTCGAACAAGATACATCTTCATATCCAGTTTTTTCAATGACCACCAGCCAATCCCAGTTGTTTTCTTTTTTTGGGAACACCACTTTGTAAAGTTCTTGTAGGCCAGCTCCAGTTTCTTATCAAAAGTTCCAGCTTGAAAGCATCTACGTTTCACCATAAGCACCAACCCACTCGCAGCTAAGTCAATACCCCATCCTAAATGGAAGCAGTGGCAGCTGTCTGGTAGGATCGTTTCTTGACACATTCCTGGAATCTGCAAAAGTGGAATGGGTACAGGATGAAAAGGTGGAGCCCATCTCATCGCCCCCAGTGACCTTCTCCAAATAGCATTTCTAGACATGTTCTCCCAATCCGTGCCATCACACAAATGACACTTTTCAGTGCAATTGAAACCTGCATTGAGATGAAATGCCTCGTTTGTTGTACAGGGGCCAAGAAACACATTTTGAGTGATGTTTTGTAGGACAATGATTTTACCTATAACTACTTGATGGGGAGTCCAGGATTGAACATATATATATATATATATGTTTCAACTCAGTTTCTTCCAAGTGACCTTTTGATTCCCAAAATGAAAGCCACTTAAGCCCTAGATAAGTCACTATATGGATCTATATGGGCGTAAAATAGGTCACTTGAAGAAGCTGGAAAATAGGCTGAAACAAAACCATTTAAATTGGACCTGATACCAGTTAACAAAATTAGTTTCCGAAATATAGTTATAGCCATTGAGGTTTCAAAAAAGCAATTAAGTGCTTATGGCAAGTGTCTTTCCGTAAAAACACCCAATCTCCTTTGGTGCCAACACACACCAACCGCAAGGTGATTCCAGAGCCAGCCTCGGGTAGGGTGGCTTTAGCATTGGATCGGAACATGATGGTGGATGAAATGGTTTCATCATATATGGATCTATGATATGATTTGCTATTTACAATATTTATCATCATGCAGCTAATCTTAAGAACTTACACAACCACATGACTTTTTGTGCTAAGAAGCATTTATCCCCGTGGAGTATAAATTATTGGCATCCTTTGCAATAGCCTCGTGCAGGTCATCCAGGGTGCGTTCACCATCAAAGAAGTACGAAGAGATACATGTCAGAAGGAATCGTGTAGACATTGAATGCCTTGTGGGCAAGTGGTCAGAAAAAGGTATTTAATGCATGACTGCAGATCGAAAAGTCACGAACAGTCTATTGTAGCTTAGTTGCCCCGATTCATTGATGTAGTCCATTCCTTTATGAGATATGCAAGGCTGAAATGATTCAACCATGAAGGGACGGCGGCAATAGCCACGTCCCTCGTCTCCATGCAAGAAATATGGAACACAAAATTTGGTGTCTAAACCATCTTGGTAGATGCAATGATTGCTATTGACCAATTTGTAGTTTCTCCAGAATTGTGTAAAGACACCTTGCCACAACGAAACTTCCTGCAGGCAATGACCTGCAAGCAGCATCTCTGGAGCTTCTTGCAAAAGGCACTTGACCCAAGCTTCCATACGGAGTATTGGCCAGTAGACTTGATTTGTTCTGTACTGTGGCCTTCTAAAGGCAACATGAATAAGTTCACAATCAATAGGGACGGGAAACAATATCTTATTGTGGTCGATCAACTTGTGGAGATTGCGGCACGCGTTTGTTTTGGATTGACCAGCACGGGATAACTTACGAAGCAAGTCCACCTTATGGCCTCAGGAAACAGTTTTTTTGAATCAAATTGTGCAACATTTCAAATCAGGTATTATATATATATGATCGATCGATATAAGAAAAAGGTTCGTAGCTGTATAAAACGAGTCACGGTTTCTGCGACCTTTGCAGATCATTCTGGCTAACTTGGATGTGCGTTTCGCAGACTCTGCCTTAATTTGTTTTTTTGGTAGCAACATCACAGTTGAAAGATTGTTTTTAAACAGTACCAGGGGGACACCCAAACACCAAATCAAAGAACAAAACTATCATTTATACGTAGTAATTCCCAACCTAGCCACCCCTTGGCAATAGTCATTGAGTAGCTCCTTTGCGAGCTCATCATCATCAGCAGATGAGGAACCATCATCATGGCCTGCACTACTGTAGACACCACCTCGGCAAAGGGTTGTCAAAAAAGATTTACCTTTCTCCATGATAGATCATAAGATAGTGAATATCATGAATGCACCCTCACATACATACAAAATGAAAAGGTTCCAAGGAGCGTACCCACAGCCCCATGGGTAACTAAATTTCCAAGTGCACCTGGCTGGTAGCAATTGCAAATGGTTTTCCTCGATATATATGTAGCACACAACTCCAGAATCATAGATATCGCAAAAACATGCATGCAACATCGCCGTTTTTATCTATTGTCAGGCTTGTGGTGCTGCAGCCGTTCTGGTGGCACTTTACATGAGGCCACTTTGGGGAGAGCTAGATGTCAAAGCTCGCATCGAAAACATTGAACGTTATGGACATGAAGGCTTTCCATAAATAACAATTCATCGAGTCATAACAAAAATCAATGAATCATTTCCAAGCACTTGGCAAGCAAGAGCATCTCAAAATCAAGCTTGCCTAGCGAGCAATGATGCCGTCAACTACTTGCTATAATCAGCGACCCTTCCTTTTTTTGGAAGATGCTGCCTCTGCTTGTTTTTCGATCTTTGCCAGCTTCTTACTCTTCTTCTTTTTGATTTTGGGTTTCTCTTCTTTGTTGTCCTGTTCCTCTTCTTCTTCTTCTTCATTCTCTTCAACTGCAGGTTTTTTCCGTTTCCGATCCTTCAAACTAGGTTTCGCAGGAGCTTTCTTGTCTGCAGCTTTTTGGGGTGGTGGCTTTGGTGCCTTGATTGTCCTTGCAGTAGAACAGTGGTCACAATCAACTCTTATACATATATACGCTTAAAAAAAAACATGTGAACATACAAGTCAGTCCTGGATCGGCTCATAAGATTGTTAAGCAAGACATCAGCCTTTGTAATATTCACATAGAGCTTAGCCAGCGCCTCTTTCTCTGAACTGGCCAACAGAAGGAGATCGGAAAGTATATCGCTTCAATGGGTCTATAGATCAAATCTTTCTGGACCTTATGAACATGCAATGGTCAAACCAAGTGTGGAAATTATCAAAATCAAACAATGATGCCTTCCAGGTGTAGCATCTGTCATCAAATCTTGTTGCTTGTCAAGCAGGCTCTTATAGTGCTCATCCAGGCTTTTGATTTTACCCCCAATTTCCTCAGCCAACCTTATTTACACAGGACTTCCTGATTGATGCAAATGATGTTGAAATTAAGAACACGCAGTTTGAAAAAGAGAAGGGCCCCAGCGCGGTAGCACGATCAAGGCCCAAAGCTTCCATTTTCTCCTGGTGGACATCCCCGGTGTAGCAGTCTATATGTACCACACGTATTCCTAGAAATGCAAAATCTATGATATAAGTTGCATGTATACTATCTTATAAAACACCAGTCCTTTTGCTCTTCTGCTTTTGATATCTTTTTGCCCACGCCATCAATGAAAGAGGGTAGGATGCCTTGGCTAAGCCAGTTAAAGGCACTATAGTAACTATTGTTTTATCAATTGCATGGGATCACCATGATATCACTGTTTTTTCTTTGGGCAAAGTGCTATAAGGACATTGGTTTGCTTGCAACGTTGGGAGAGTCTGGAATTTTGCATTGGCAGCACTCTGAGCAAGATTGACTTGTGCATTCTGCTGTCGTTGCTGTGCAGCATCACCACCTTTTCCCTGCCTCAGCACACAGATAAAGATATCAGATAAGCTTCAATATGTGATAGCATAATATCATATATTGCATGCACATCAGTATGTCTTTGGTAAGTTGCATCAAGCCATCACGATCAGTGGGATCCACCATCATTTCTCCAGTAGTGTCCTTTCCCAGTCATATGTTTCATGCAGAAGTATCAGCTATCATTATTGATACACTCGCCAAACTCAACAGCAAGATGAACATCATAATGTGTGTTTGTGTGTGTGTGTTCCGTGTCCTCTGTTTCAAAGGATACACTCTCAGTCCGAGTTTGTCGATCGGTAGCTTTGTGTTGAAACTCCCGCATAATCGGTACACGCCATTCATCCTCCCCATGTATTTCACTCTTCTCCACCAGCCCCCTTGCTGCTGCCCATTTCTTGCTGTTCTCAATCATCTCCCTAAGTGGCGTAACCAAGTACTTACTGGCAAGGGGTCGAGTGGGAGCAAACACACAGTTAAGATTGAAACTCATATGTTCTTTTTGGAATGGCATTGCAGTTTGGCAGTTTGCAGCTAGGTTTCGAAGTCCATCCTTCCTTTGCTAGCGACACTTTGTTGTGCCACCCCCCCCGCAAAGTATTGCTTTGTTCCTCTGTGTGCACCTTTTGCAAATGAACTTCAACTTCCTGAAACGTACCCTTCTCAAGCAATAGTTTCCTCAGTTCTTCACCTAGGCTATGAGTTTCAAGGCAACATACCAGCTTAAATGAAGATAGTTGATCATACGACTTGTAAAAACATGCACTTGTTTCCCAACCAAGATGCGACCCTTGTCAGTTTTGAACATCTTCAAGACATTATCGCTTGCCTTGACTTCACCTTTAGAATTCGGTTTCACATAGTTCCGTAACCTAAGATGCACATTGTGATGACCATGTAGACTTTTAATGATAAATGCATACCAGCAAGTGCAAAACGATACAGCTGCCGTCCAGTGCTTTCAAGCTACTTCCAGTAGGTTCCATCCGAGTATTTGTTCTCACGTTTGGAGTTTTGTTCTGTTGACTTTTCCTTACCGGTGTCTACGGTGTTGACTTCAGCACTTGCTGGGACGTCCTTGGTTTCTGGTTTCTGTTGCTTTGATGCTTCTACCTTTTGTTCAGGGGATGCAATTGATACTTCTACATTTGGTGCTTCTACCTTTGGTGCTTCTTCAGGTTCTTGTTCTTTCGGAGGTTCTGCAGTCACTGGAGTTGACACTTCGGCAGGAACAACCTGTTCTTTGGGAGGTTCTTCACTTGGTGCTGTTTCCTGGATGGTTTCTGTGCCAGGAGTGTCAAGTTGAGTGTCCCCCAAAACAAGTGTTTTGCTTCTTAGGATATTCTCATACGATTCGCTGCGGTTTACTCCTGCTGCTGGAGGTGTTTGCAATGCGAGTTCGCTGAATTTTTTCACAAAACTGGGTGGTGATGTAAAAGTTGGGCTGCCCTTTGTTGCTGGGGTGTGTGGAGAAGGTAAACTCTCATTGCTCATGCCCCCGCGAAAAGCATCAGCTGATTTACTTGCCCCTGCAAACCCTGGCATGAAAGCACCAGCAGCACGAGCTTCAACATAGCCCACACCTGGAATCAACATGCATTCCCCCAAATTGTTTGCACACAATCGCATGCTTGTCTAAACACATATACACCTATAGAACTATATATCAATACGTATACCACTTACCCAAACTCCAGTGAAGTTGGAAACACACCCAAACTCCAGTGGTCGATCGTTGGCCTCCTGGTTGAGGCCGTCCATCAGTGCCTGAGCTTTGACCAAGTTTGGCCTGCAAAGCTGCAAGCTTGGCAGCCTTTTCCTTAGTTGCGAGGATGAGCATCGGTTTGATGTTTATAATCATGTGGGGGTAATATCAACATCATGTTGGAAATAAATTTTAAAGTTTCCAGGAACTGCCCAAAACATTTTCCTACCCAGAAATATCTATGCTGCCTTGGTACTGCAATGATAGCATCCAAATTTGCTGGATCGGGATTTGCCATCATTTGTTGGTTTACTGCCTCCATGCCTTCTTGAAAGGAAGGACATTGGGGCATGTTGCCATTTGACATCCCAAGTTATCACAAGTTGGGGGTGTAGCTGTACAAGCAGACCTTGAGCAAATCTAAGGAATGCGAAGAACAAGGATGGTATTTTCAACAATTCACCAAATGATCGCCATTAGAAAACTGTCAGAAAACTTTGGAGAATCCACATAAGTATGAAGGTGGGAAAGTACTTATTTCTTTTCTTGTATCGAAGGCTCACAAGTACATTTTACCAGATTTTCTCTGTAAAACGATCCTTTCAAGAGCTTGGATTGCTACAACCTAGCTGAAAAAAAGACATCACTTCTCCTTTCATTTAAGCAGTTTTGACCTGATGCAATTCAAACAGGATCAAATTTGAAGCAGGCATTCCTGCTCCAAGCGTTTCTGTTCAGAAACGTCTCGAATTTGCTGGTTTCCAGCTATATAGCCAAAAATCAGAGTGACCTACTTTTCTGGATTTGTAGGCGTTTGAAGGTTTTTGTGTCCGTTTTGAAGGTTTTTGAGGGCGTTTTGAAGGATTTTGTGGGCGCGATCTTTTTGCTATTTTGATGGAAAAAGCAACCAAAAAAACATAAGTCACTAACTAGGATATCTTTATGCAGTAAATATGGTATTCACTCATATTAGACATACCTACTAGCAGGTCTTCTCTTGCAACCACCGTTCTGACGAATTGTTTGAAATGGTACAAGTCTAATTGCAGCTGGTTCTACCCAATGGTTGGCCCATTCAATTCTTCAACTTGGCAACCCTGACAAATCATCCTTTGTCAGCACCTTAGGATGGGACGTTGACTGTTGCAGGGGGCCAGTAGTTACTTAGCAAATGCAAGCTAAAATATTATATCATTTCAATGGGTTGAGAAATCAAAGTCCAGTATGCAGTATGACTCATGAGTTGCAATCCAGGAACATGTTTTTCCATCTCCTTCTTGAAAGATGTCATAGTTGGCTGCCACTCATTGGGTATTTTCAACGTTGGATTGTTATAAAGGTACAGGAACATTCCAGGGAGCATGGCATCAACCCACGCATCATCATCAGGTAAACCAAGAAACACTTGAAGGTCTGTTTTTTTGGGATTGATTCTGAGTTTTTGCCTGAGGTCCAGCCGTGGTTCACCTTGGATACGTTCCCACGTATGAAGAAGTCGTTCCCCCAGACCACGAGGGTAACACCTGGGGCATGTGAGAAAGACTGCTGGTGCTAATACATCTATATAGTTTCAATACGGCACTACAGAACAGGGAGCCAAGCTGGGTAGAACGAAGTGCTTCTGTTCCTTGAAACTTTACCTTGCCATCCTTCTTGCACTTGTATTTGCCTGGGATCATGAAAGTTCAGGTTCGGTATCAGTCCTAGATTCCCCAAAATGGACATGGCTTCACAATCAGGAAATAGGAATATACATACTGTTAAATGTAAATTCATTGGTCTAGTTAGCAAAAGGGTTAACCTGACCTAAGTCAAGCTGCGGGTAGTGGCCACAGAGGAGCTTTGTTGAACCGATTTGGGCAGTTTACCCATGTCCTTACAAGCGATGGAACAAAATTAATCCCTATGTGGGGTGGTGAACAACAAAAGTCAACAGATTCATTATTTGATATATATGTAAAAGTCTGAGCTCATGTCCAATGCAGAAAGTATCTCTTCGCAATTGGACCAACAAATGGTTGGCTTTGGGGTTGGACCTCCATGATGCATCATCCAAAATCGTATTTTGAATACCTGTCATTGGGCGTGGTTAGGTTCAAAGAGGAAATGTTGTAACACACCATGCATGCAAACATTCAGTCATTAAGTTCTGTGCCTTTATCACGCCAAGGTACATAGGATACCAAATTAGAAAAAGATTCCAATCTACGATGCCTAGGAAGAACAGGTTCAGACCCCCTTGGTTGTTCCATCACATAGATGCCCGACAGAGCTATGCACAAGTAGAGCAGTAGGACGCACCTGAAGATGCACGAATAGGTCATGGTTGTATAATCACAGGAGGTATGACCTTCAACTCACTACTTAAGATCCAGTCTACTTACCTTGATTAACACAATAAACCATTTCTGGGAAATATCACTCCATAAACCCCGAGTATACCACATATTTCTTGTCCAAAAATGCCACCAAAAGTCCGGCTAATCATGAGATTAGAATGCTGAACCCAAGGCAGTAGCATGTTTCCCCATGGATTCATCACGCTACGCAATGAGGTTCCTCGACTTATGAGGGTCCAAGAACTGCAATCTGGTCCTAGCAAGAGAAGGCCGAAGGGAACCAGGCAGAGCACCAGGTGGATAGCTGTCCTGCGAAGATATATGATATTTGGATGTTTTATTCACAGTTCTTACATCAATACTCACGCTTAGTATTTGTTGGAAGGACTAAGCAACAGACGCAAAGCCACCAAAGGAAAAGAAATTCATTCCATTCTTGGCGTAGTCCCAATCATATTGAGCAACGCTTTTGCCATTTTCCCTCGGATAAACAATGCATGGACTCTAGTCAATTCTACATGGTACTCTTGCTTGTTTGTTGAATATGGCAAAATGAAAATGTGTACATTATACATACCAAAACAGCGCATAGAATTTCACAATCATACATATGTGCAAAACATATGCATAAAACAACATCACATTGATTTCTCTAAGATACCGCCAAACTTTGCCAACATTCCCAGACCCAGCAAAAAGCTCCACCAACTCATATTTGGGAGAGACATCGGTGCTCCACATCACTAAAAGGCAGATTGCAATGAAGGCCTTAAAACAAGAATGGGATCATGTGAGGATAAGACTGGGACAAACCATCTCTCATCAACATTTAAAAGCAAAACCAATACTTGCTCTCCGACTTTTGGACATTGCATTTGTGCCAAATTGACTACAATGGACTGGTTTCGTCCCACCATGATGGTAGAATGCTAGCAGTTCAACTACCTGAGCCCTCACAACCACTGCGAAAGAAGTCTTGAAGTGTTGATGGTCCATGCTCCTAGCTCACTCCCATGGGAAACAAGCAAGGCCCACCCTTCGTTGCAGACCTTGCCATCCATCGCTCCATGACAAGCCTGTCGATAAGACTGATGCAGTGTTTGTTTAGGTCGTTCTAGCTTAGGGATCGATCTTTTTTTTTGAAACATCTCAATTTGCAAGCATAGGTGGGCTGCAGTTATTTCTTTTTCTACCTCTAGTCTCAGATAAACACATAAAGGCCACAGCAGCAATCGTGTTCACACAACTGACTGGAAATAAATGTGGCCATAGTTCCCCACCGTTCTAAGCAGGTTCTGCCTAAAAGCAAATTTGAGTCCGCAATGTGGCAACATCAAAAAATATTGCCAGTGAACTGCTCTATTGAGCACACAGACTCAACCCCAAGATCAATTATTGCTAGTCTACCTGAGGGCACAACAACCACAATACTGAAAAGATTCAACATTTTGTATGCAAAATACCATATCGATAAGCATTTTTGGTTCATACAGGGAATACTATATATACAGCGCCGATAAATCACTAGCCAAGTTCTTGATCAGCTAGACTACAAACAAGGATGTGGTAAGGTGCCCCAAACATTTGTGTGGTTCACAGTTTCGAATCCCACCGATCACTCACCAGTCAAAGATAGATAGGGGCAATGAGCACTGGACTCATCAAGGACATTCTTTGTAAGCCTAAGCTAGTAGTGTTTGTTTTTTCATGTGCTGACTTTACTGTGAAAACAAAACATATAAGCTGCAATTATATAGAACCTATTCACACACATACACACATGTACGCATATATGCATTGAGGGGTGCATAAGAAAGTGTTGCTCAATGAAGCATGTGACCTTTCTTGCTGCCTCCTTTGCTTCTTCCTCCCCTGCTCCCTCGTTCAGCATCTCTTTCAAAGCTTTCTTGTAGGCACAACTTTTGCGACTGTACCTGGCCTTTTTCTCTGCATTTTTGATAGCAATTGCTTGTGCTTCATTGTGCTCGATTTCCTGCTCATGTTCAGTCTGATTGTCAGCCTTTTCCGCTGAGCCTTTCAGCCTTTTGTTTTGTTTTGATTTTGATTCAACATCATTGCCTTTGCGTTTGTTGCTTGTTGATGCTCCAGTGGCTTCTACTCGCAGTTTCTTGCTGTGTGAAGTGCTTTCAATGCTAGGCTCTTCCGTTTTACGGTGTTGCTTGTTGGCCTTGCCTTTGCTTGCCTCCTCGGTATCCTCCAATGCTTTGACATCTACAGCTGCAGATGCTGCAGCATATGCATCAAACGCTGCACCTTTGTCAAGCTTGATATCTTCTTCCACCTCTAGAGCCTCATACTCTTGTTTGCCACCTTTGCCTTTACCTTTGCTGCTTGTTTTGTTGATGGCTGCCAATGCTCGTTGCATCTTTTTTTCCTTGACTTGCTCCTTTTCCTTTGCTGGTACAACCTTCTCCTTTGTTGCGTTTCTCTTCCTCCTAGGCTCTTTGGCTGTTGTGTTTTCCTTTACCTCTGTCACCTCTGTTGCATCTTTCTTCTTTCGGCCGCGAGGTTTTTGTGGTTGCTGCTGGTTTGCTGTGACATACTCATGTTGGCCCCAATCATTTGGTTTGCCTGGTAAACCATTTTGGGGTTTCGGTGTCTCCTCTGTATGCTTGTCCTTCTTGGATTCTACCTCATTGGCCTGTTGTTGTGCTTTCACTGCCAACAAGTAGTTTCTCAACCGAACACTAGGCTTCTGAGTCTGATCACTCACGATTTCAACAACGTTGGCAGTATGCCCATTAGACGTCTCAATTTCACCACCAACTTCATCTTGTGTGTCTTCATGATGAACACTTTTCATTCCTTCTACATGTTGCTCCTCCTGGATTTCCGTTTCCACCGTTTTAGGTACCAACGGTTCACGAATCTCATGTTTTTCTTCAACATGACTCTCTAATTGCTCGTTTTGTTCAATGACTTCTACTTCTACCTTTGGTTCTGTCTCCCTTGGGCTCGGTTCCAGAGATTCTTTGCTACCCTGCAAGTCGGCTCCATGACCTGCGCACAGTTTGAAGGGATCGTTGTTTAGGTTTTGTATGGACCGTGCATACTACATGTCAAAATTATCAAAACATATGACCTTGAAGACATGTAAGAAGATTTGCCTTGAGTAGATTCAGGTTCCACCATGATTTGGGTCTCGACATTGTCCCAACCTTGCTCCCCCAAATCACCAAAGAAATACAAGAGAGATGTAAATCTGAACAATGAACACTTTTTGAGTTTGCAGAATGTCTTCCCCTTCTCCCCGACAAACAAAAAGAAAATACTTTTAAAGACATGTAACACACAGCAGGCGGTTTTGGATGTTTTGGAACCATAGAACTCTTCACATTGCTTTGTTCAGCTTTCAATACTTCCAGCTGGGCTAGTTCCATTTGGAGTTCCTTGATTTGATTGAGCTGAGCTATGTGAAGTTTCAATTGCTTCATCTCCTCCAGGGCAGCGATCTCCTCAGCGATTTGCTTGGCAGCCTTGCCGAGGGTTCGCTTTTTCTTTTTGGAGTGGTGGTTTGGTAGGATGGGCAAAGTTGGTTGCAGGGCTTCAAGCTAGCAATGACTAGAAGGTTGAGGTTTATATATAGTATCTTGTTGAAATCTCAACCAGGTCAATCCAATACAATATACTTTGACATGTGTGACAGGTGGTCCCAATTTGAATTGTGCCTCCAAAACTTCCTTCTCTGGGGTTGGCGAAGCAGGCACCACACCTCCAAAAGAGATATTGATTATTTGGGTGGAACCTTTTTATGTTAGCTAAACATAGTACATGCATAAATCATATTGTATCCCTGCCTCTTGGGCTTGGGGTCACCAGTAAAGATGGCAAAGGCATCGGCGAAGGTGTGTCCAAAACAGTCTTCTGCAAATTGGGCATGGGTGTGTTGTGGGGAACCTCTGATGTCCTCAAAGAGGAAGGTCGAATAGTTAATGGAAACTTGTTGTTAGCTAGCTTTCCCATAATGTTCCCTCCGATGTGACCAACTTTACATCCCTGAAAATCAATGATGTCACACATTGGCCCCAGCTTGTCAAGGGCATCATGGACAGCATCTTGCCATCCATCAGCGTAGCCAACAACGACTTCCTGGCAGCAGTGGATGGGATGGTTGAGGTTTTGATTCAGGGGCGAACAGAAATTAACAATATATAGATGTGATATGATCATTTGTTGACCTTGAGGCTGACACATTCGTGATGGTGTTGTTGGTGTTTGGAATGTCATGCCCAGCACCTGAGGAAAACAATCAGGTTTTTTTGATCTTGGAATCGTTACATTGCACATATATATATATAGTTGACGTTCTTGACAATCCCACTTCAAAACAACAACCATGACCACCAATTAAAAGACCATATGTCAAGGAACCAGATGATTCTTCTCCGATCACACTTTCATCATCAGTGAAAGATTCTGAGTCTGTGCCTTCTGACTGTGATCCCTCCTCAGCCTCACCCCCATTCGTCTCATCCACCCTTGAACTGGAGCCTGGGACTGGGCCTGGGCGTGGCGGTGACTCCAAGGGAATGTCAAACCCCTGACTGATCAAGATCCTCCTTAAAGCCTTCTCTCGGGGCACGTGTGGTCGGCGGGTCACAGAGTTGTAAACTGATATCATCCTCCGGAGTGCCCAAGCCTGAATGCATACCAGATTACCTTAGATACGAGAGATCAACATTTGCCTAGAGATTTGTTCATCCATTGTAGAGGTAATATTTACCAATTCCCGATTTCTCGAGTACAAACAAGTTTATGACCATTTCTCCCATAATCATGGAAGTGAAAAATTATCAAATGACAGTAAACTAATATTGGAAGGACCCATTTTCCACTTCCATGATTATGGGAGGGAGGGTAACAAAAACACACAACACTTGGACCTGTTCACCACCTGCCCAATATTTTACTACAACTTTCATTTTATGAAGGGTTTCCCATTATCCTTGTAGACTCTTAGTGGGTGGAAGCAGGATCAAATTAAGATAGGATCCTTATGTGTGCGTATATGCATGCAAAGCTACGCGGTACTGGGATCTTCATCATTGAATAGAAGCTTTCAATATGGACTTCAAGGGTTGGCACAGCAACCCTGTTGCCTAGATGAGACAATGTCAGGGTCAGGACCTGCTCGTTGAGGACACAAGTATCTCGATTGATGCAATTCTCCGATTGGAATTGAACCTCAATTCACAAAACATGAGGGCAATACAATAATTTGTTTTTAACAATGTACCATGAATGTTTGAAAGAACAATCCCAAACATGACAAATTTCAAGCTACAAGAACTTCAAAGAAGCTTAGGAACAAGTTGGTGGTTGTGAGCGCGTCTGCGCAGCTCTCCCACTTCTTCCCAAGCACGTGCCAAATCAGTGGTAGATGAAGCCATGTCTTCACACATGGCTGGGGCAACCCTAAGTAAAAAGTAATATGTAAACCAAATCGTGAAGTATACAGTATAGATGCCATATGCAGTGACAATTGTGTTTTAGATACCCTCTGGAGCCCAGCTGCCAAAGCCCAACAGATGTACAAACAACATTTGATTCCTACATTGTTGCTTGTAAGTGAAAGTTGGATGTGCCCCAAAGCTGATATAGCACATATGTACGTTTTTTTATCGATTTTTCATGGTTTCTAGGAATTGGGTTTTCGTCGCACAAAGCAGGCCAGGCCTTCGTGTTCCTATAGTGTATCAAGCAGCCAGTCGAGACTGCAACCCCAGCAGCCAGTCGAGACTGCAATCCCACCAAAAGAGTCCGGTAAGCACAGCGCCCAACAAACATTCACATATGCACGGGCCCTGAAAGGGATAGCTATGATTTCAACTGGTACATTTCACATTATCAAGACTATGATTATCTTTTTTTTGGATGCTATGATTTGTGGGGGTACCAAATGCTCATAGAGCATTGAAAGTATCAATCATATTGATTTCCCTTTCTTCTGACACTTTCCTCGGCTCGAGCCACCCACATGCCAAGGATTGGCCTTTTGCAGCTCAAGAGATCATCAATGACTACATGATGTGCACTTCACATACATACAATGCTCTTTGGTAGGGCTTTTTAGGATGAAACCACTGATTTGTGCTGAAACATACGTTAACTCAAAAATTGAACGTTTTGGTCGAGAACTATTTTTTTTGGTCGAGAATTCAAGAATTGGTAAACAACATAGTCTACCAAAAAAAAACTAATACGAACGAATCTCTAGGTATATATATAAATAGNTATATACATGGTTCACGTTGGATTTGTGAAACTATTGTGATTTTAATAAAGATGGATGGACGGATGGATAGGCACATATGTGAAGAGGTGAACAGGTACAACAGTAGATGAAGTCTCACTACTATGGAATGACTGGTCACTGGACCATGCAGTCCCTGAACTGAGCAAAGGCTGGACCTCCCCCCCCAAAAGAAATGCCTTTTGCTAATATCTTCAAATTGCGTTAGTCCAAGTCCTAGTAGATCTCTTTATGTGAGGGCAGATGTACTTTATCTATCCCTGGTGTTTCAAAATCATCCAAATACCTTGTGAGGAGATGTTAGGACCCCCTAAAGTCCTCCCAAAAAATCAGTTTGGAACCTTCCGAAAACCAAAAATGCTGGAATTTCATCCACCCTGCTGTTTTTTGTGTCTGATGTTTATGGGTGAGACCTGGCAACTGTCGTGTTTTGGACTTATAAGTCGACCTTTTTTTTCTTAGGACAACATTGATAGGACAACTATGTGACTGACTATGTGTGTTTTTCCTTCAATTAACTGATGTGTTGTTCCATAAAGGCAAGAAGGTCAACAACAACTGTCATCTTGCAATAGAATTGTTCATGTAGCTCTTTTGCTCTAAATTTGTTGCACAATTTGACCTGTAGGAAAACCTTTGAGGAACAACCACGACCCTGCACAACCCTAGGGACAACATGGGACAACAACATATGCTTCAAACTGGTTAATATTTAGAAAAAGCCACCCACTAGACAATATCGTTCGTTGATTCGTTTATACTCATACAATCAACATGTTGTCCGTCCAACATCCAAAAAGACCCACCACGATTTTTCACCCACGTTGGAGGTGGTTTTTCGGAGCAGAGTTCAGGAGGAGGTGTTCCGATTTTTGTGGAACGGGCGAAGTATTGTGTGGGGGAGGTAACTTATGACAAATATCACCAGATATCAATCTCCAAGAAATCCTCACTGAACGGACCCCGAAAAAAACCTGGGTTATTTAATTAGCTCTAGTAACCTTCTTAGGGGTCCGTTGGTAGTAAGGTCCCATTCAATTTTTGATGGACAATCAGATGGAATCAACCACTCCTGTTTTTTTTTGGTGTGAAAGGATGCCGGTCAAACACCAGGATGCCGGTCAAACACCAGGATTTTTCCAATTTTTTTGGGTAGGGGATTCCTATAGACCTGTATTTGTCATAGTGTTACTGGGTGGGGGATAGACCTTAAATGAAACTGATATGAATATAAAGGCATCCTAGAGGAGATAGATAGTAGATAGAGTATGCAATTGACCCATGAAACTATCAATATGGTGACTTGATATATCCCCAAGACTCCACACCCCTTCCTAGAGTAGGATTGATGGTCTAAATCCTATCCCTAGAATAGGATTGTAGGGGAAATCCCTTTCTTAGGACATACCTGGATCCTTAGGGTATAGACAACCCTAGTCTTCCAGTCATACACAGTTCCAGGAAGACTTCTCGATCGCATCAGGTGCCTCCCCAGACAAAAACTTCAATGAAGTGCCACCACCAGGCAGGGCATTCAGCCGGTAAAATAGCGTTCCAACAACACATTTCCAATCACATGAGGAGTCTGAGTGACCTTTTTCAACCCACCCCTATTTCGAGGTCACTTGACCGATATGAAGGGGTCAAAAGGGTCACCTTTTATCTTTCGGGTTGCCATGGTGGCGAATATGCAAGTTCCACGGGAGCCATCAAATCCATCATGGAAAAAGTGTTACCCTTTTTAAGGCAGACTTTTTTCCTTGCAAAATTTCAAGCAAAGACATGTGACATGACATGCCCCCTTGTTTATTGAGGGGATTGAAAAAGTAGACCTGTAAAGTACCCTCTGCTAAACTAACATAGCAATGTCAAGCCAGCTCAGACCCTACCATTATGGAGTTGGTGGAAGGCTATGACATAGACACAACAGCGTACTCGGCTGTTCTTGTTGGCCCCAAGACGGGCTCATCAGCGATTGGTGCACTCCTGGAAGCTTTGGACATCTACTCAGGCCTGGAACTTATGCTGTCTCCACTCAAGGAATCTGGAGCGGTGAAAATATCATTCTCCTTTGCGGAGATCATGGGAGAAGAGACTTCAGCCAAGATCATGAGACAGGACCTTGAGGCTATGATCAAGGATGCCCACCTCTACATGAAAGGAGCTTTTTACCTCTTCGGAGAGACCTCTCTTGATATCACGAAGGACAGCAGATTTCGCTCGGTCATGAGGGCGGTCGGACCTCTTATTTACCTACATTTAGGGGTAATTTTTTATGCTTTTCATGTAGGCAAATCCACCAGTCCCATGGATGGTATGGGTATCTAACAAAAAAGGTCTGAGAGGTTTTCTTCACCTCTAAATTTCCTGGATTTTTTGTTTGCTTGCATCATTGCATCCCTATTCTTACCCCAAACATGGCACATCTTAGGTTAGCCGATTTCCCTTAGCTCCTTTGAGTTTAGTGGAATTTTACGTATAACCCACTAAAAGTGTAACTTTTAGCAGGGGACCTCAGGGTTGCCATGCTTACCCCAAAGACACCAACAGTTTTGCTTGAAGAATTTATGCGTTCTCGTTGAAATTCTTGCATTTTTCTGGATTCTTGGAAGGGAAGTGCAGACAAAGAATCATTACCAGGTACAATCATATATTTTAAATCTAGGATTTGGGTCTAAGAATTGTTTTTCATCACTTGTAGGTGATTGATGTTTGATAACTGTTTCTCAATTTGAAGTGTTGGCTCTGCAATCTGTATATTGTTTTTGTGGGTAGCCTCCCCCATTTCCAGTGTGTCAACAAGCCTTCCCTAGCAATAGCAATCGCAAAAGTAAAATCAAGTTTCTCCATTTGAAGCATGGTGATACACTCCAGTAAACTTAACCAGCCAGCGAAAATCCAAGTAATATTTATGGCATTTACCAGGAAAGATGGGTGGTATTTTAACCAACCATACTTACTGTTGATGTAGCAGAAATCCCAAACAACAACCACCTGGGATGTATAAAACCCGGTAAACAAATGGGATTTCAACTACCAACCTGAACCATGGGATTTCACTAGCCACTAGCCATAGCTATGTTAGGAACTACCGGAGGGGTTGGGTTTTTTCGCCACGAATTCGTGCCGTGGCTTCGCGACAGCTTCGCTTCGCTACATCCACCACTGCAGGTGCTTCATCCTTCAGCCAGGTTCCTCCGCCAATGATGTGAGCCCCGAGGTGCGGTAGTTGAAGCATAATTGGATGATGGATCAAAACTCCCGTTTTTTTTGTTGTTTTCCTATGGAAGGGATGGTCATCAATCTTCTGGTCAAATTAGCTCGCGACCGAAAACCTGACCCGATTTGGCCCCCAAATTTTGGGGGTTTATGTAAGGGAAATGTTCTTGTTTCAAGGGAAATCTAGGTTGGTGAAATATTATATAATTTGGCCAGAATCTTATTGTAGGGATATACACTCCCTGATAACAGCTGAAAATGGATGGGTGGAAGACGATCTGTTCCTTTTAGGTTTCGGCCCATTTTCATGGGCTCACGTTAGTTTCAGGGAGGGTAATATGCCCAATATAATCAAATTATCAGGATAGATGATCGAAAAAAAACATTTGTGACAATGATTGTACAAATTTACTTCCAACAAAATATGGACAAAGCATGTCTAGACCCCTGAAACCTAAAAAATCACGCAATTCCAGAGGATAATCATCTGAACCAAACCTCCATATTTTGGGTTCCAGCCGTTAATTTGTCCAAGGTCTACTTGTCTCACCCTTTTTCAAAAATCACCTGAGAGGTTTTTGGGGCACAAAGGTGGTGGCTGTCCCGGATGGCCGTCCCAATTCCCGAGGCCATCGCTTAAGATCGATCCAAAGACTAGACGCTGGAAGACGACCAAAAAAAGAAAAGGAAGAGAGTTGTATGAGGTGGACCCCAAGCCAATCGTTATCAATGGAGTCATAATTCTCTAAGAATCTACACCCCTTCCTAGACTAGGATTCTAGGGGAAATCCCTTTCTTAGGACATACCTGGATCCTTAGGGATTAACTCTTAAAAAAATGGCCGAAAAGAAATGGGCTTTCCTGCGGTGAAATTTCACCGAACTGAAAAAGGAGTCCCATTTCACTCCATTTAGAACGATCGGCTCGGGGCCCATCTTGTTGTCATTGCTGCTGGGGGAAGGGGGTTGGAAGGGTGTGAAACAGAAAAAGAAAGATCGCCAAAAGACATGTTGACATGTTGTTGTTTTGTTCACAAGCCCAGTCGATTCTCCTTTTGACCTCACACCCTTTTTTGAAACATAGCTGGACTTTCCCCACATGCACCAGTGATTGGATCCAAGATCACTTGAGAAGTGCTCCAAAAAGTCATTGTTTTTATTTGTAACTACCCTCTTTCTCACCTACGATATTATCATGGATGATCACGGAGGCCATTGTTGTTGTTGGGTCCCTGTTATATATAATTATGTATATATGTATATATATATGTATTATTTGTATACAGTGTATATACTGTATTATACTGTACATATTATATCATATTGTGGGATGTATTTGTTTATGTCGCGGTTTTGGTAAGTGTTGACCATCCTAAGATGTTGTGATGACTGGACAGACAGTTGCAATTCAGAGACAGGTACACGCAGTCTTGTGATGTTTGGGCTTGTGGTGTGATTATGTGCGCCGTTCTGTCACATTGGTTTGGGGATGTTGCGGGCCGGTTTACGTACCTAGATACTCAATGTAATGTATATTTACCTACATTTGGTTGATTGTTTATGGTAAATGTAGGTAAATATCTTTACCATACATTGAGTGTTTTGGGTAGTTTTCTTTGATTTTTGATTTCTTTGGAAATGATTGTGATGGACTACTTTACTTGTGAAAAAAAACATACTCTACCATGTGATTCAAAGTAAGTCACCTTGTTTTTTTCAACTTATTTCTGTGTTTCCTCTTTGAACCATATTTTCTTTGGTGGCTTCCATTGGAGGGGAGAATCAATGGGGCTCACTTTTGAAGCGTGGTACAGTGGTACGTGTTTCTGTAGTTGACTTTAACATAGGCTGGGAATATTCGCTGGGAACCAACAAAAACTACGGTTGAGGCCAGGTCTAAATAGCACCAGAAACTCCACAGTAAAAACACCAACATCGCCTCTCTTTTCAGGCGATTTTTGACGTTGTAAATGGGGATTCACAGAAAAGTGACAGTGACATGTCTATTGCTGGTCAACATACCTCCCTAACGTACCCCTCCCTTAGACACAAGACTTAAGTAGCCGGCCTTCTTAAGGGGAATCAATGGGGTTAATCAGCCTTTAATAAAGCTTAGTTTTTGGACGGGTGGTTCTTTGGGAGTTAGGTTGACCACAGTCATTATTTTCTTTCAGGATTCCTAGGCGAAATCACCAGCAATCTTAACATCTTAATAACCATTGACCAATGCGAAACACCTAAACAACCTACACCCCCGAAACCAACAGCAAAATTAACCTGATTCCCTGAAACCTGAAAATTTGTGAAACCTTCATTTTCCGGGATGGTAGGTGGGCTAGCCATGAAAACCCAGGTGGGGAAGATGAACCCATTTTGGCGAGCATATTTTTTCAAAGGGGTTGGTTCAACCACCAACTAGAAAACTATGTTGGTTTTCACTCGAAATCCAACATAGACACCCCTGAAGTTTAACATGGAACCCGAAAATCAATCCCTGGAAAAGGAGATTCCTTTTCAAAACCATCCTTTTCAGGTTCCATGTTAAACTTTGGGGGTGTACCTCTTTCCAAACCATCCATTTTGTTCCTCCATGTTCCTCCATGGTTTTGTTGGGACCAGGTATAATTTGGTCGGTGGTGGCCTTCCTTGGGGCACCGAAGCGGAGGCGTTTCGATCGATTTTTTTCGGGAGGGCGTTTTTTCGGGTGGAGAGCCGTGAAAAAAAGGGCCCCCGTTTTGTTGTTTAAGGTTTTTTTTGGGGGGATGCAATACTAATTACCCAGTTATATGGGGGATTGTAATCAACCATTATAAGGATCCCTATGAACCAACCTTACTTGGAGGATCATCGCAGGACATGTAAGTTAGGATCGCTCCCATTTATCGTCCTTGAAAAGCCCATTTGGAAGGGGTCCAAGAAGCCCAGTCAGAGGACAACAACGATCAGCATGGTTATTAACCACGTATCCTAAATGGGATGATCCTCCAAGTAGGGGATGAATTACTATCCAGCTACATATCGGGATGGAATGAGATATTTCAACTTTTCATTTCACACGCAAACCTGTTACAGGAATGGAAGAAGGGATACCCGCTTTTCAAGGGGTATCGGATGTATGAACCGGATGCCGTTGCACGTTTGCTTGAAGCCGAAGCCATGTGACCGTTGTGAAGACCGTGCAATTCTTTGCAAAACAGCAGTTAACAATTGAAAATAACAAATGGTTTTCAAACCATATCCTGAAGAAGTTCATTTGCCCGAATCCTCTCACTGAATGCAACTACTTCCGTGTTGGGGCTGATGCTGAAGGACTTATTTGGTTGACGTGTATGGTAACTGTAGGTAAATATAACACAATATACCATACATGGATGCAATGGGTAACATTCTGTTTTCCAGGGTGTAGCTACAAAATAACAGTACTATTTGCTCAATGAATTGATTGTGGTACTACACCGTCATTTGCATGACAAAGTGACATCATTGCCATCAATCATGAGCCATCAGCTATCAACTATAATTAATCATTCATCATCATCATCATCATCATCATCATCATCATCATCATCATCATTTTTTAACACATTTGGATCATTTGGATCATCCCTCAAAGTGTTACAAAAACGTTTAAAAAATGTGTCAAACAACCTCTGGAATGTGGCAAAACAGGGAACTTGAAGTTTGAAACCATCCACTGGTTGGCAGCTGCACCGCCATCACTCCCTCCTTTGGTGGGTGGGTTTTCCTGTGCCGTATCCATACTGCTCCAAAAAAAAGGTGAGGAATCCTTCATTTTAGGTATCTGATTTTTTTTTGTTGAACATACATTGTCTGGGTGGTGGTTTCAAATATTCTTTTCGGGAAGACTTCCAATTTGACTCATATTTTTCAATGGGGTTGAAACCACCAACCAGCTTGTTCTCGGGTTTGGAAATATGAATGGACCCCACACAAGGCCTTCTTCTCAGGAGGTGTTTGGGGATGAAAAAAATCACCGATCTTACAAGGTGTGACTGGAAGAGTAGGGTCCCATTCATTTTCGGCTATTTTATGAGGGTTATAACTTGTAGGGGCCCACCTTGTATGGTAGGGAATCCCTCCAAAGATGTCTGTGATTTTTGTTGGTGAAAGACTAAATATTTTTCACATTTCACTCAGATAGGTGAATGGGATATATTCACTTTCATACCGGATTCATACCCGTTTTTGGAGATGTGTGACTCCTTTCATCGATAAACTCGCCAGATCCGTTCTGGGCGTGTTCCCTTCACCAAGCATTGGTGCGATGCCACTCAGGTGGGATGAACCGGAGCGTTTTAATGGTTGTCACTCTAGGTAGATATGCCAGTCTGATGAATCCTATGGGAAAAAAGATTTGTTTTCATGATATTTAGTTTTACGTTGCAAATATTTTGTACACTGTATTTTTCTGATTTGTATTCATGTATATATGTAACCTATTGGTGTTTCTTTTGGATCTTGATACCAAAGATCGCCATGTTTTTTGTTGGGGCCGAATTCGGACAGTTGGAGTTCTTGGATGATCCGTTGGATTCTGAGGATGATTTCACCCCAACTGAAACTATGAAACTCCAAGTTGGTTGGTTCGTAGGACAAGGTGGGCCCACAAACCAGCTATAAATGGAGCGAAATATCCCCTGTAAGTAGGGTTATAATTCCAGTTACCCATTTACAAAGCCATTTAGAAGGGTTATAACTCCATTATAACTGGTAGGAGCCCACCTTGCAACATTTGGTTGTGTTTTTTGTTTTGCGTTTTTTTTTTTCCAAGAATAGACCCTTACATGACCATAATTTGGTGCCAACAAATTTGGTGCCATTAACTCCGCAATTCATCATCTACCTGTGCGATGGTTTGAGGGGAAAAAACGTGTTTGGGAAGCCTATATGATTTCTTTTGGTGAGTTTGTCACTCCCCACCTAGTAGTAAAACACCATGAACCATGACGTAGTTTGGGGAAGTTGTTTCCAACTATCTTCACAACAAGTCGAAGTTGGTTCTGAACAATCCTATTTATCCTCTCAAATATCTGAAGCCATTTGGGACAAGCATGTTTGTTTTGCCATCAGCAATGGGATGCTAACAAGAATCATTACCCTATACATGCAAAAACGTACTTCGGCTTGGTATTTGGATACCCCCAAAAGATATCCAAAGCACTTTGTTTAAAGGTATTAATTGGATGTATATAATCCCTGCAGAAAATGTGCGATGCGATTTGTCAGGTTTCATACAAGCTCAAAAAAATGACCGTTGACATGTGAATCTTCAGAGACTTCACGATTTTGCTTCCTGGGACAAGAATACACCTATGATGGGTGTACCAAGTTGAAGTCGTCAAATTTCTATTTGTTGTTTGTTTATGAGGGCTAATATGTATGACATGGAAATTTTGTGTTTCTGCCCAGTCCTTTTTTGTAAAAAATGACAAGAGAACATAGCTTTTCTGTACTAAACCTTACGCCTAAGCACCCTTGACCACGTCAGTCTAGGTGCTGGTTTCAAATACTTCTTCTTTTAAACCCCTATATTTGGCCAAATGGTCCGATTTGACTAGAGCAAAAAAACACCTAATCTAAAAGTGCAAAAACAATCACTGAAATTTACACCTAATCTAGTAGATTTGAATCTATCTAACCTATAGTAGTGCAAAAAGACACAAAAAACATGTCCTACAAAAAAACGATGACAAGCATCGGCTAGTCAACCTATACCCCTAGCGTATCACCCACTCAGAAATAGTCGGCCTGATGAACAGGGCTTCTTAACCATTGGTTTTGCTGAATTGTTGGCCTGACTACTCCCCCCCCAAAACTAGTAGTCCCCTGAAAAAAGTAGTGGTTGGAAATGGTTGGAAGATGATCCTTCCCTTTTGAAATGACCCCTTTTTTGGGTGGACATGCTAGTTTTGTATAGTCGTGTTGGGTGTAGACGCTTGTTTCTTAAGTGATTAATAAGTTCCCTCACTGTTGTTCCCCTTCCAAATGGCCTAAACTGCTTGCTAACTGGGATGATCCTCCAAGTAGGGTTGGTCATTCTTAGGACGCCGTGGTCTTCGTCAAACGGCTCCTGAGCCGACCACCACATCGGCCGACGGCGGAGCGTGCCTTGCAGGTGGTTCGGTGGTGAGAAAGCATGAGGTGGTTGTGGGGGTTGGATGATGATGATGATGATGATGATGATGATGATGATGATGATGGTGGTGATGATGATGGTCATGATGATGATGATGATGATGATGATGATGATGATGATGATGATGATGATGATTATGATGGTGATGATGGTGATGATGGTGATGATGAAGATTATGATGATGATGATGATGATGATGATGATGATGATGATGATGATGATGATGATGGGATGATGATGATGCAATGCTCGTTCATAAACATAAAACTTAAAACACATTAAATCCCGTCCCTCGTGTTTTTATTGGAGTTTGGTCTTTGTGTAGCAGGTAAGGATCACTTAGAAGAAGCAGCTGCTGCTAGCTGGTAGCAGTGAAGGATTGGTGAATTCGTTCATGTTTACGTGGATGTATGTTTGTTGAGGGTCATTCAAAACTCCATTAAGCAAAGGTTATCTATGTTAGCTGTTGGTCAGGGATTTCATGCTTGGTAGGATTTTCCGAAACCACCACGCCTTTTTTTGTTCGCAGATGTCTGTGCAAGGTACGTTGATATCATCCAGCCATTTAGTTGTGTGATGTCTCATCTCCACAACCAGCATTTTCTTAAATGGTTCACTTCCCTAGGTGTTCCACCAACCCAAGGGTGCCCTTTTCTGTGTTGTTCAACCACCACCCGGTCGTACCATCAGGAGAACTTCATTGTGAACAATGTCCCAAAAGTCGAAGAACTTGCACCAAGACACTCGAAGTCGTTGAATGACACCAGGTACAAGCTGGGCCCCTACCAGATGTAAGTAGGGTTATATTTCCACTTAGAAGGGTTATAACCCCAGTTACCTGTTAATAGTTAATGAGTTCATTTATAAGGGTTGTGACTCCATTTATAAGTGGTAGGGGCCCACCTTGTAGGTAGTCAAGAGAATAAAACCATCATAGGTGATCAGATCTGAGTTGGATGTGATTCATGCCAGGGTCATGAGTGGAAGGCATCACATGGGAATCACATCAGAATATAAGGGTACCTACCCCCCCCAATGACATCTTGCCTTGGGGTACACAAGGTGGCCCCACCCCAAAAAAAAACAGTAAGAAAAGTTAGAGTTATTAAATAACTCCATTTGTATCATTTGTATAGGTAAACAACTCCAGGAAAACCCACTTATTTTCTGGCCAATTTATAGGGATTTCATTTTAACCACCAGGGTTCTTTCCCCCTCTAAGAGTTCCTGGTTCCCTTAATAGGTGCGATCGGTAGCATATAATCACCCCAATAGGCAATATACAAGTGGTATATAAGTGGTATTCTTCCTGCCAATTGGATGATTATATATCACCTACAGTACCACCTTTTATATGGGAACCTTTGAAACAGCTACTGTACGGCCCAAGTTTTGTTCTAGAGGGCGGCTGGGTTGACTCCCATGGTCCGTAAGGATCCGCTTGTGAAAGGATTTCCCCGAACCAATCCTGTGACAAGGGGATGGGATGTTTCTATGATCAATCCTTACTCTATGGAAGGGCCTGGTTTCTTAGGGATATATTGTAAAAATACATTTAGAGCGAGAGATTACTGTATGTAGTGCATATATAAGTATAAATTATGACTTGACAGTTTGTTTGATCCGGACGAACTCAATGTGTGTTTTTTTTTAGAGTTTGATTGGTGACAAAAAAGTTGGACTTTGAAATGATTCAATGTGCCTAGTACCTTCACATTTGTTTAAGTTTAAGGTGATTTTCGTTTTTGGGTTTCAACCATCACGGCCATTCTACCTCTTAGTTCCTACCACCATTTGGACAGTTATTCTTTTGTGTTGGAATATTGGAATTGGTATTGGATAATGCTACAAAGTGGACCCAAAAACCCACTTCTAATTGGAGTTATAAGTTATCACCCTTATAAGTAGGGTGAAATGACCCCAGGATGCCCAATTATAAAGCTGTTTGTAAGGGCCCCAAATCACTCCATTAATAACTAGATCCAGGACCCACCTTGGATTTGGACCTCACCAGATCATACAGAACTTGCACGGCTGATGGAACAAGCTCCTGTACTAATGGGGATGATGTAGATCATGTTCTATCAAAGCACTGTGATGAAGAGGGATTTTTGTTGAAGATATATTTACAAATCTACACTATATGAACTGCCTGGGTGGGTTTTGTCCATCAAGAGTAGGACAACAATATCAGCAAGATACTGTTACGACAGATTTCTGTTTTATCTTTCTAAGAGAACCCCAAAATACCCCGTGGAGTATGCCCCAGGCATCCCCTTTCACCCCCCAAACGATTCAGGAATTCCTTCACAAAGTGTTGGTTGAGGTTTTTTTTGGGGGTTATGTTCCAGGGGTATACTGGTGACATGAAAGGGATCATCTCACCCACCCCACTTCATGACAACCTCATTCCAAATAGCTGGCAGCCATTTTTTTTTGCGGGTAGCTCCTTTACTTGGTTATGAAAGTCCAGTGAACTGAAAAAAAATGTATTGGTTTGCAAGTTGGTCACAAAACTCATTTAGTTTCATATTTGCTTATTAGGTAACCCCCCGAAAACTGACATGTCCCCTGGCAATTGATGGTTGGAAGATGTAATTTCATTTTAACATGGTCCCTTTTCAGGTGACATGAAATTTTTTGGGCGTATGAGTCTGAGTCCATTCAGATAAACCTCGCATTTTGTGTAGCACCCTGGTGGCGAAGAACCCGCCATCAGCCATGAGTTGGAGATTTATGTCTGATAATCCTACAGTAATGGGCTCCACTGAGGGTTGGATACGTGGAGAAATTCCTGGTTATACCTCTGTTACAACTGAGGTTAAGTAGGCTTGAATGTGGTGAAATATGTCATTTACAGCTGGGGCTCCCTTATTTGTTGTTTGCGCAAGCAACGATTTTCATGGCGAAACTAAGAGATCTCCACTCCACTATCTGCCTTGCACTCTTTCTAGCACGGTGCCCGTGGTAGCTTGGAGGATTTATCCCACTTAGTAAGTTAGGATCACCGCTATTTACAAACATGGTTTGCCATTCGGAAGGGGAACGTTGCCCTATTTAGGGGACAATAAAGATCACCATGGTTAGTAATCACCTACAAGTTCTGGGGCCTGATCCTCCAAGTCGCTTGAGGATATGGCCTTCTTGATGAATTGAAGGTTTTCCGCTCGCAAAACAAGTTAAAGCACCGGGACCCAAAATACACGCCCAGTTGGGGGGAGACCGGCGGCTCGTGTTTTTGTTGTTATTGGTGGGAAATCATTTATAAGAAATATACCCTCCTAAAAAACTAACATATCCCCACCCAAGATATATATCTCAAGAAGATTTTTCTTGTCCCCAGGTTGGATCTGTTGGAGAAGTATCCTTTTCCCTGGAGAGTAAGTTTCCAGCTTCTCTTTCTTTTTTTTTGGTAAGGGATTCACCACTTTTTGTTTGCCAACTGCTTGCATAGATAGATGGGTTGGAAAAACCCACCATGTTTTGCCCAAAGAAAACGTTGGCAAGACCTTTGTGGACCGATTTGTTTGACCTGGATGTTACTGTAACACTTCTCGCTTTTTTTTCTGAAATCAAACACCCTCAGGATCCAGGTATGTCCTAAGAAAGGGATTTCCCCTACAATCCTATTCAATTTGTTGCGTTATAGACTGGTTCTAGGCGTGCATCGCTGACGACCATTGCCAGCCTTCTTGCCGATGCATCTCGCCATGAGGATCAATGTTGGACCACTCCATCCTTAAATTGTACAAGTATAGGTCTTTAAGATGGGTTCCACTCAAGCAACTTAGTTGTTCCTGGATTCGTTGGAGGTGATATTTTAGTTGCTACTATGGTAAATCACATAAAGCAGTGACCATTTGGGGAATGACTATTTGAGAATAGTCGATTTTATATCAGAAGGCGAAAGTGTTCATTGAAGTAAAATTGTTGCATATGTTCATGCAAACGTTTGTTTGATTTCAATAATAATGTCTTACACAGATTTTTCAGGAGATACATACCTGGACATCATATGTTTCGAGGTTTATACAGGTTGTCCTCCGGGTTCCATGATCGATTCCCCGAATTCAATCAGGGTTTGGGACTACAAAATTATATCCCTGGAGTTGCATGGATAAGATACACCTTGGAACTACTCCCCACCCAGTAACAGTCACCTTTTTTATGATGATTCCATTTTTAGTAGGGAATCCTTATAAACCTTCATTGGTGACTGTTACTGGGTGGGGGGTAGACCTAAGATACACCCAATGATTTCCTTTCCAAATTTGACTTTAAAAAAGCAGTTCTGTAGTACTCCATGTGCATCTCTTTTTTGGTGCGCCTTATATTTATTATGGTAAGCGTTCCTCCATACATAGATCCATTCTTCCAAGCTTATCAAATGGAAGCAACAAACTGCAAGACGAAGTTAATGAAGATATTTCCCAGTTGATTGTTGCATTGTAAGTTGTTTTGTTTTATTGTTTTTGAAATAGATTAACAGTCCTAGTCATAGAAGTGTACCCATAAAATCATAGAACACGACTACTGGGAGTGTATGCATTGATTCTCTTTTAATGGTTAAGTTAAAACTCTATTTTTGCTGCTACGGCATCACTGCCATCTGAAAATAGCAGGCATGAAATGAACCCCAAAAAATATGTGTATTTAGATTTACATTTGTATATATATATATATATCTCTATTGAATTTTGAATATACATACTACCCTATCTGGGGAAGATTTGTCTAGTTGACAAATATTTTCCAAACGGGTTGACATGGTCACGGCTGCCGCATATACAGACAGACCATGGAATCCTTTTATCCAGGGGCATCCAGCGGAATGTGTTGCAAACAAACAGCTGTGGACTTTGCACGAGGATTAGAAAAGATGTCGTGTAGTTACGTACATTTATTTTCTACATATGCAAAATTCAAACCAGTTCTTTTAAATACAGTAAATTCATTCATGTTCAAAAAAAGAGAGCTTATTTGCACTTGAACAAGTCCTGCAACTTCTTCTCGAAGAAGCAAGACCCAAGGAACATGTGAAATCTGCCAGAGATTTGTTCGTCCGGAAGCCCGTTGATTCAGCACGGATCAGCCAAGGTCTGTTGATTTCTTCTGGATCCAGCATGAGGCTATTAGTCATAAGTCATTGGCAATATTTTTATTTATATTTTGACAAAGGCATTATATACATAAACACGTATGTACTAGTAGCTATTTTCCTTCAAGTAACATTTACTTTTTGACCCCCCCCAAAAAAAGGTTGGAAATGGGAAGGTCAGAAGGTCCAATTTTTTGTTGACGATTTTTAGTTGATGTACATCTTACATTTCCAAGATGTTTTCCAGTCTCACGGCACAAGTGTTGGCTTATGGAACCATGTCGCTGTGGGGAAATTCCTTGAAGATCTTCAACATCTGATTTCCAGATGTCGTTTGTTTGTTTGGCATGGTCTTGATTGAAGAAGCCTTTGCCGTTTGTATAGAGGCTGCATCTCATATTTGGGGAGCCTTCACCGCAAAAACTGAAGAAATACTGACAGATCCCCATATAGAGAAATTATAGCTTGGGTAATGGCCCCCTCCCAGGATGCAATCGTGGGAAATGAAGGTTTTGGGATCGGGATCGATCCCTTGAAAATGTCATGTCATCCTGGTGATGACTGGCATACTGGGTGGTAGATCCAACTTATCCCAGATACCTCATTTTTGCTTTCAATGTTCGGCTGGTTTCTCCCTGTGAAACTGGAAGGGCGGACTTTTGGTGGATGCTGGCGGCGGTACAACAGATTTTCCTGCAAGGAATGAATGTCAAATGAAATCATAAGACGTACAATTTCCGGAAACTAACATATCCCCTTTAAAGGTAGCTGGGAAATTGATGTTCCTTTTTTCATAGGTGGGATATGTTAGTTCCCAGGATGGTAGTCAAAAGACTGGTGGATCATTTCTGACCGTATGTTAGTACCCAGGAAGGGTAGGTAGGTAAGTATTTAAGTATACATTTTGGGCCTGCCGTTGATCTTTGGTTTACAGTGGGAAAACCAGCATCACAATTTTCGTAAAGGACCTATGTTAACCTTTACTATCCACTGAAAAACCAGTGTTTTGGCACAACCCAACTGAGATCTAATATAGGTGGTATCAGGATTTTTTGGCTCCGATCTATCACCGATTTAGTTGGGAAAGAGAAACCAAACCATTTGATCACTTCCAAATCACCAACTAGATAACATTACTACTTTCAGATGTTTTCCAACATGAGATAATATGAGAACATCATGAACAAAACATTCTTCTACATCTCAACATTACTCATCACTTATATACCAGGTGATTCAATTCGTGACCTTTTTATCTCCCATTTGGAGGTCACTTAACCAACCATTGAAAGGGTCACGTGAACTCACCACCCCAAAAAGGTCACAATCGCAGAATTGCCAGGTATAAGTATACAACACATTACCACACCAAATTACAAGACCAGCAATAACAACAACAAAAAAAACAAGAGTCTAATTAATGATTTTCCAGCATAACCCGGGAACATAGCAAAAAGACGCCTCAACCAAGAGTATTTTTTGTTGTTGCGATGTTTTTTGATACCAACCCTTTACCAACCTGCGGCCTAGATCCACATGGATTGCGATGGTGATGGGGCGATTTCAGTGTCTTGGAAAAAACGTGGCCAATCTCTCGGTTGTCTTGGCCTCCCCCCCGAAACTACAGCAATAGCACATGAAACACTACTAGGGTGTCCGGCTGGAAGTTAGTAAGGATCGTTAGTAAATTGGTTTGTTTCAACTATTTACGGGATCGGGCAGGGTTAGTTTAGTTGGTGATTTTTTATGGATTCGATCCCATGGGATATCACCATCATTCACCACCATTTGGCAGAATATTTTTGGACCTTTTTCCCAGCATTTTGTTGTGGCTGGTCAACCTACCCCCCCCTAACATACCCCCCCCCCCAGAAATAAGGCCAGGGCTTAGTAGCCGTTAGTAATGGCCGTCTATTAAGCCCTTATTTCTGGGGGGTGGGGTACGTTAGCAGGGGGTAGGTTGACCAGCGATGATTTTAAGCAGAGACTAGGGTTGGAAGATGGTCTTCTGGGGAAGGCAACCTGGCCCGGTGCGAAATCGGATTCTTAGTGCAGGTACTTTGAAACACCTAGAATCACCTCAAACAATCCTGGCAAACCCATCCATGTGACCTGTAAATGTACCTACTACTTTATCATGTTTTAATGTCCCGTTTTTTCTAAGGGACCTTGACCGTAGACACCACCACCACCACCACCACCGACAAAACACCGAGGTCGCTGAGGTCGAACGCCAGCTACGGATCTTGAAAGAAGAAGGAAAAGTGGACAAGGAGCCTATTGGAAAACCCCACGATGGATGGTGTATATTGGAAAACTCTATTAAGATGGATGATTTGGGGGGTACCACTATTTTCGGAAACATCCATCTACTTACCTTGAACTGCTTATTTTTGATTTTACATGGGTTGATCATCATACAAGGTGGGCCCCTACCCTTGATGTTCTAACCCTATATTTGCCAGCTGCAGGACATGAACCGACGGGACGTAGAACGAGACTTGTCTTTGATTGAACCGACTCCGTGGGAATTGTTTTGAAGCACCATGGTTTGTGGCTCGTGTGGCTCAAGCAGTTCAATCATAGGGGGAACATGTCAGTGGAACAAATTGGTTATCATTGGCAGACAGCACGATTAAAACTTATCATCTAGGTTGTGGTTTGATTTTGTTTTATTATTCTTACCACCACCTGTGGAAATGATTCAAGTCAACTAACATTTTTCGAACTTCTTTATGTGAAAAACGTGAAATCCTAGGAAGGTCCGTGGTTCCACCATAAAACAAACTTGGAAACAACAACATTATCCACACAAATGGGTTGAAACCACCAACTGTATTTTGAAAGATACTGGCGGGTTGGAAGAGTGTGGACATTTGTTCCAAGTAATTTCGGGATTCGGCGCGAAGACGACAAGGACTGAGACATGATTTTGTGAAAGGAACACAAACAAGCACAGCGCCCCGAATGTTCCATTCTTCCAGGGGTTTTAAATAGATGACGACTTTGCGTTCTATGTGTTTGGTGATGTTTTTTTGTAAAGTGTGCCATCTACTGAACAATGATGGTGTAATCTATTTGGTTTGCTGGGGGTGAAGAGTCCTGAGTATGTAAATGTGCACTGATTCAGTAGCAGAGCATACTTTTAATACAGCATTGATGCAGACTGACACCCATTGTTTCACACCGCTCAAATGATTCCATTTTAAGGCTTACCAGCTCAAGTTTCTTTTCCTTTCAGAACAACAAAAATCAAAGCATAGATCCTGCATGGATAAAAATTTGAACCCCCTTAAAAGGTCTGTTTTTTTGTTTGAATCCAACACCCCAAGATTCAGATGTCCACAACGTCCTTGTGTTGGACCGGGATTTTTTCCCGCATGACTCAATCCACCAAAAAGGCGTCTTCCGTGATTGGGACGCAGACAACAGTGGACAATATTTGAAGGCTGGGTCCGAAGTGCCCAGTTGATCCCCGGTGCAGATGTTTTCGCTGCAGAGTTTTTTGGGGATTATACGGAAACCAGTTATATAGGGATGTATAATAAGCCATGATACGTTTCCTTATTAAGGAACCCATAATCATATGGAATGTCATAAGGTTTTTGAATGTTGTTCATTTGATTATTTCCAAACGCTGCAATTTCCACGAAAAGAAACAGGCGATCCTCATTATATATAGATTATGTTGAGAAATGATAAGACTCATTGGATGATGGATTGAACATGATGCAATAGAAATAGTCGTCTAAAAGTTTTGAAACAAAATATTTTGAAACAATAAGTCAGGTTATTGAGGCGTAAACATCTAAGCAGGTGATGTTCAATATACATGCAGACATGTGGTATTCTGGAACAAGGCTTCGGAAGAACATGGGTTCCTCCGCCATTGGCTGCCTTGCACATATAGCCATCAGGTTGAAGGAGTCATGTTCACGTGATGTGTTGGTGCTCCCTATGTTTTTGTTTGAGAGACATGTTTTTACGCTAAGCAAAGGGGAACAAATTTTGTTTCCGGGGGTTCTGACTGAGGCTTGGGCAATTAAACAGTATGTTTAGCGGATTTTCTGCGATAAACAAAGTGAAAAGCATTTGGTTTGGGGCGATTGACGATGGAGGCTTGGGTAACAAAATGTTCTGGTTAGAGGAACCAACAACCACAGATATGATATGTAGATATAGCTTCCCGCCAACCCAAACCTTCCCCTTTAAATGTCCGGTTGGATGTTAGGATCAAAAGGTTAGGATCAGTGTGGTTATATCAATAACCCCAATAATATCTCATGTATAAGTAGGTGTTATCATAACCCATTGATCCGATCACCATTTGATCCATCCTCACTTCCGTCCCGGGACATCTAAGTTGTCCCTTGGTCTTGGCCTCGGGCCTACTGTTGCCGTAGGACTTCTCGTATACCGAGTTTTTGGCCGCCACCTTTGATAGGTGGGCTTGGCAACGTCATGGTAGGATGAAGGGTGGAAGCTGGGGGTTGGTGGCTTTGTGGTGTGACCTCTATGATGATGATTTTTCCAGATTTCAATGTATGGTGTATTTTAAACCTAATACTTTACTGTAAAAAATCAAGTAAATGTAAATGTAGGTAGATAGATACCAGACCCATGGATCCTATGGGATGAGGAATCTGGCTGGTCCAGAAACCTCATATGCTTTAAAATGTGTTGGTGGATTTTGACGTTTCATCCATATTCTGGGATTTGTTGAAGGTGATTGTTTACTTTGTACCATGGTGAAATCATCATCAAACCACCATGTGGGAGAATATGTTTAGCGTTTTCCAAACATTTTTGGCAAATCCAATTCATGTGGTTCACATCCCAATTTCTGCCAGGAAGGTCTGCTTGACAGATGCTGTTTGCAGAGAAGCCTTCAACTCCCTGGACAAGAATAAGGTCGATTTCCTGCAGCTTTTCTGGATTGCTCAGAATCTTATATATACTTTGGGCTGTCCTCCATTTCCCAGTAATAGTGACAAATGAAGTTGTATTGGGATCATTTGGGATCCCCTGCTAACAAATGTAAAAGTCTTGGTGGTGACTAGTACTGGGAAGGGGACCACCCATATTTGAGGAGTTGGCAAACACTGAATGCCTGTTGGTAAGTGAACTTGGCGTCTCAAAGTATTTTTTGGGCAGGGAGCCAAGATAAGAACTGGAAGGGAGAGGTAGAATTCGCTCTTTGGTGTCTTTGTTGAATGAATAAAGTGAAGATGAACTCACATGTTTTCAGTTGCATATTGACATTTCACTGTATTGTGGGTATAGGAGATACTTAAAAATATGACGATCAAGTACCCATAGGATCCATATAAGATGTATTTACCAACATTTAGTTGGTGTTCATGGTAAATGTAGGGAAAGACACCATACATGGATCCTATGCGCAGCCAAAGAAATTATAGCAAGAATGTGTTATGCCACCAACGCCTGCAACAAAAAAACACATTCAGCTGGAAGTTTTTGGGGAAATGATCTCGTGTTTCAGCTGGTCGGCCCCTTAGGAAGGAAATGAAAGGAATGAAGTTGTTTTTTGTCGACGATGGTACATGGTGGGCACCTACATGTATACGTGGAGTTATGGTTGCCCCTATAAATCGCCTTATAAATGGGTAACTGGAGTTATAACCGCTATGATTGGGGTGAAAACCCATCACTTATGACTGAAATTAATGACTTTTGTTTGTTTAGTTGGTATTTGTTTTATGGATTCTACAATGGTAAATCATTACCATCTTTGGGATAATATGTTGTTTTACTTTTTTCCAAGCATCGAAGAAGCAAATCGAATGAAGTTTCTTAAATGGTAATACGGATTTACGAAGCCTCATTTCCAAACCTAATGACCACCCACACTAAAATGAGTGAGATTCCAAGGAGCAATGGAAGCATCCGAATGATGTTTGGGTGTGAAATATTCTCCACGCGGCAAAACATCATGTTCAGCGTGGTGTGTTTGACAGACATTTTGTTACATCATGGGCGTTGGGCATGGGCAATGGTTGAAGGTAGAGCGATTTGACGACAAGCTGATCTTTTTGCTCAGCTAGATTCTCTTCATTTACTTTGTCTAAACTTCTTAAATTGATGAAACTTAATGGCCGAAAAAAAGCAGTAATTTCCCGTGCTCAATCTCCAAGTTGTCAAGTAAGATCCACATCTATGCTGAGGGTTTTTGATTGGACATCCCAATCATCATCTGAGAATATGACTGGATGCAAAATCGGCCTACTTTATGACTGGTATAACGGATAACCCTTGAAATTGGAGTTATAACCCCTATCATGGTCTGATTATACATGGGTCAACTTATTTCACCCTCCCATTTTTGTGTGGAGTTATTTCACCCCACGTGAATCACTGGTCTTTTTTCGGCCCACCTTAGTTGGTTGGTCGCTTGGATCAGCTTCGCCAGGATGGCCTGTTGGATTTGACGGAGCTACACACGGGACGCTTGCTGGGGAGCTTAGCTTAGCCGGAAGCGATGGCAGCAGATGGCAGCTGGCACCATGGAAATACCCGAAGTTCGTTGGTTGGTTCAAGGTGGGCCGCCAACAAAAACCAGTTATAGGGTCCCAGGTTTTATGAACCCTCCACTTGTAAGGGTTATAACTCCCCAGGAAAAAACACATGTATAAATAGGCCACTTATAAGGACTCAACATTTATAACTGGTGCCGACCTTGGGACCTGAAAACATGAGTTTTGGGTATCTTTTTGGGGAGATATCGGCTTCTACCGGCAGGTGTTTGTCTTTTTGTTAGTTCTTTTTTTGGGGTGGAGATTGAAGGAACAAAACGTTTGTGATAATATATATATATATATCCATTTGTGTAAAGGTATTCTTCAAGTAGCTTTTTGGGGGACTTAATATATCTTTAAAATCATGATATGTTTTTGTGATGTTTTTTTTGTTTGGTGAGGAAACCATATACAGTATATATATATATACATACCCAAACACTCAATGGTGTATTTACCTACATTTTCAATTAAACTTCCCAAATGTAGGCAAATAGACCATACATCGAGTGTTCGGATAGCAAACGTGATGATAGTCTCGGCCACAAAAGGCCTGCTTTCCTTTTCTTAAGAATCCAGGTATGTCCTTTGGAACCCTCAATCCTACTCCAGGAACAGGTTTAGATTCTTAGGGTTTTGTCATTGTGCCTGACATAACACGTTCAAAACATGGGGACGAGGTGCCACACACCATGTTCCGTGAGAAGTCTGAGATGAGATTTCTAGGTAAGAAAAAACAAGCTAACGAACTACCTACAGTTCTTGTAGGTAAAAATATATCATGCGTTAAAGTTAAAACAATGGTGGTAGTAGTAGATGTGTTTTTCTTTTAACTACCCACCCACCTATATCACGTGTCACCTCTCATTGGTGGCGGAATGAAACAGAGAACATGTTTTGGTCTTATATATTTTATCCTTGAAGGTTAGTCATATTGTCAGATAATCATGAAGGAGTTTCCAATCCCCGAAACGCATGGTATTCTACATTCTCAGAGTGTGTTTCCGAGGATCTGCAGGGTTAAAGCAGGCTCATTCAGAAGGTGTGTTGCTTATTGGTTGAACTTATACTGTACATAAAATATATAGTAAGATAGCTACGATCACTTGTGAAATCACACAAGTGAAGGGGACAAACAGATGGTATATGCCTATCTTAAGATGCTTCTCCATGACCGCCATGATGCCCGACAGCGAAGAGTATCTTTGCCTCCGGCGAAGCTCAACAAACCATCCAATGACAAGCCCATCCTACTCCTAGACGCATGGGGAATCTATCAGGGGCCCCACCCACCCCCTGCAATGGCACGATTCCTTTGAAGGAATAGCCGGTGTTTAGTGGATTCTTAAGGGAACACTGGCGATGAACTTCATCACCCTCAAAAGTTTCCATGTCATCCGTGTTCGTGATTGACTTGTCCACCCAGGTTGGGTCACATTGACATGGAGGAATTGAAGGAAACATTAGAGGAGACTTGGATTGTGATGGCGAAAGTGGTGGTTTCGGGTGGTTTCGCCACACATGAGTACAAGGTGGGCCCAAAAAAACAAACAGTTAGACATTGGGGTTATGAGCCCAGTTATCCCTATTTATAAGGCCATGTATAAGGGCCATAACTCCATTTAATCACTGGTAGGGGCCACCTTGAAGGGCTATTCCCAATACATCTATAGTCACACTTCCTGAGGTTCTGTGATTGGACTTCAGCCATGATATCTACCTCTTCTTTTACCGGTACTTCTTAATATCAATCGATTGGGGATGTATAAATGCTACAAATGTATTTTCTCCTTACTTTGGATGAGAATGTGAGAGGTTTTCTCTTGAATATGTTGAGAAAAAAGTCTTCATCAGATGATGTGTTGGGAATTTTTGTCAAAAGACAATTATATCAACCAAGTGAGCCACTGCATCGAAGGAAGATGAAAAGGTATTGAGCTGCAGGCAGGTTTCTAGGAACATGTTGTTTTGCCTTCAAAAGGATATCAACAACAAGGTGGGTGCGGGACTCCAAAACCGAATATATGTCGACATATAAGTGTCATTCCTGTCAAAATGGTCGCCCTCCAAAGTTGGAAAATGAGATCATCAAAGGGTACTTAGAGGTTCAGGATACTTAGTAACTGGTTATATGTAGGTTTATAACCCTAGTTAGGGGACATATAACCCACTTATAGAGGTTATAACCCTGGTTACTATCCACTTACTAAGTATCCTGAACCTCTAAGTAACATGCTTTTTCAGACCAATTAAGAAACAAAATATCAAAACGAGGCGCCTGGAGGTCACCTGGTCGTTTGCCCACCTTGGGGTCAAGTAACAAAGGCTGAACGGTTCCTATGGGATGACTATCCTTGGGACTCAGATCGGCTTTTGTTAAGATGGTTACGACGGAAAAGAATACTATCCATGTGATTCAAAGCCGTGACCTTTTTTGAAATCCCCGATCCTTGGGTTGGTCACTTAAAAATTGGAAAGGGTCGCTTGTATAACCATGCGAAAAAGGTAACGTTTTCGCAGGTTTATTGGTTTATGTTTTTTTTCAAATCCCATGTTTCGAATCACGGGTACCCACCCTGAAACTAACAGTTCACACCTGAAAATAGGCCCAAAACCAAAAGTGGTTTTCCAACCATCCATCTTTGGGTGAAGTTTCAGGAAAGGCAAAAATATACTCTCCTAAAGAGATCACTGATCTTGGCTAAAGTGTCCTGAAGGGATCACTATCTTTCGAACTGTTGATGCTTCAGAAATCCCCAACAACCACCTGGGATGGTGCTTAAAACCCTATAAATAATGAGATAAACTTTCCATACCAACTGGTGATCGCCGGATTTCTTCCATCAACCGAATCACTGATATGTTTTATTGGTGGTTCCAAATTCCAAATATTTTTTTATGTTCATCCCTACCTGGGGAAATGTTCCAAATTGACGATATAATATTTTTCAAATCGGTTGGTTCAACCACCAACCCGACAAATATCTGACCAGGACTTGGATCAAAATGGTGATCATCTCTTGGACTTCCCTGAGTACATGCAGATGCTCCGTGCCTTTGGTTTTCAAGATTAACAAAGAGCGAATGCCCTGGAAGTCCAAGACCAAACCAAAGAATTCCATCGCATCCATGTATGGTATATTATACCTACATTTACCATAAGATTCAACCAAATGTAGGTAAATATATCATACATGGATGCTATGGGAATGGTTTTTAGGATGATCCATATAAAGGATTCCCTACTTTCATGGGCTGTGATTTGATGAAAATCATTAACCGTTAACCGGAACGACTTCCCCCTCACCTTTCAGAAACACGGGGGAAGCCTCACACTTTTTTTGGGGCATGAAACAAAAAATGGTCAAAGAAAGTATCCATCCAAAATTGAATGGGACCGTACCAATGAACCTCTAGTTGCATAAGTTGCTATTAGATATTCAGGTTTTTTTCGGGGTCCATTCAGTGGGAGATTTCTTGGAAACTCAGTTACCCAACCCCTGAAACGAACAGGTCGACCAAAACCCCGTGGAATCTCGTAGATTCCAAGCTTGGAAACCACCCATTTTTTGGAGGGGCAATATATGTTAATTTTAGGTGGAGTGGAGGTGGATCTATATAAAGGAGTTTCAGAAGTGGAAGTGGAAGGATTTGTGACCTTTTTTTTTGTTTTCGCAGTTTGCTGTCTCCTGTTGTTGGTGTTGTATCTAGCACCAGTCTTTGGATTTCTGCACAATGACTCACAGTTGATATCATGTAGTGTATTATATACATACCACTGTTGATGGAAGAAATCCTGCACCAGTTGGTAGGTAGTTAATCCCATTATTTACAGGTTTTTATAGATGTCAGGTGGTGCAGGATTTCTTCCATCAACAGTATGATCATCTATCTAACACCAATCAACTTCCCTATGTACAATCTGATATAGAAGTTTTAATCCTTCACTGCAACATATTTTCTAAAAATTGGTCTAATAGAACATGGGGTGAGTGTGTGTGGTGTGTGCTTGTTATAATGTGAAGTCCTGTTCAGTCATTGACTCTCGACCTCAATCAACGCTATTATCACATAATATGATTTTACTCTTTAAAGAGCAAATGCTGATCAATGATCAATATTATTGACACTGTTGTTGAGCATCCTTTGTTCAATAACCCCCTGTTCTTTCGTTCAAATATAAACAATCTCTAATTTGATTTCCCCTTTTGAAAATCGTGAAGTGTTGTTGGAATGCCATCCGCGGAAAAAGGACATGACATGGAATCCGAGGTTTGCTTTAAACCTAATTAATCCAAGTTGAATTTGTGCTTTATTCAAATTCATTACTCATGGATCTCATGGCGACAGTCAACCTAAGAAGCCCTTAATAATGCCTTATTTCTGGGGGGTAGTACTTTGGGAGGTAGGTTGACCAGCCATAACTTACATACCAACATAATCTCATTCCGGGCCAGTAATTCGACCCGAATCGACCTCCCAGAACAGAAAAAATCCCTTAACAAAAAGACATATACCCCGGAAATTTAACATAGCCCCTGAAAATAGGCCTTCCCAAAAGGAAACTAGTCTTCCAACCATCCATTTTTCAGGGGCTATGTTAAATTTCGGGGGGTGTAACCAACATAATCTAATGCTAACTTTGCCCAAAAAAACAACAGTATATAGTAACTACCTCCAAATTTTGGTACATGGATATCATGGATCATCCAGCGCCCCCAAAAAAACCACAGCTCCAAGGCATGGCCGCAACGGCCAAGACTCCAAAATCTTGCAAGAGTACCTTGGAAGTTGAGTCGCAGAAGATGGGATCGTTGACTGTTTATATTTCTCCACTAAAAAGAGATCTTGGTGGTGGTTTCAAATATTTTTTATTTTCACCCCTATTTGGGGAAGATTCCCATTTTGACTAATATTTTTCAAATGGTTTGAAACCACCAACTAGAGATGAATCAATAACACACCGTTATTTGTTTATTTGGCTGTTTCCTTAAATGGTGGGAAAACCCCCATTTCACACCCCAAAAAAATGATTAATTTTAGGAGGAAAACCCATGGGCTTGTTGGGGAAACCCACGATTTTAGGAAACCCCCCCATTTACAGTATATATATATGAGGATCGGACAAAATTAGGTATGACCAAAGTAGTATTGAGAGGGTCGTGGGGTTGCCATTGCTGCAAAACCGATAGGGGCCCACCCTAAAACGATACCCAAAACGATACCCTCAGGAAGGTTTGTACAAGGTGCCGCCACTGCAAAACCGATAGGGGCCCACCCTACTTTAGGATGTCCCTTCGCCATGTACCAAATATTGTCCATGACTCATATGTAATAAAGGTTTTTGTTTTGTTCCGAAAACAAGTGATTGACTTTTTGAATTGGACGAGTGCTTTTTCATTGATTGGATTGGATGATTGGACAAGGTATAATCCAATACAATCCTGGCAATTCTGCTGGTGACCTTTTTGGGATGGTTAAGTGACACTTTCAAAGGTTTAGTGACCTCCAATCACGGGATAAAAAGGTCACTTTGAATCACTCGGCATTTTGTGTTGGTAGTTCTTTTGGCACAACCCTTTCCAATGTGCAAAAAATGTGCAAAAAAAACAACAACTTTATACTCCACGGCGTAATTTATTTCCTAGAACCAACATATTTGATATCTTAGTGACCACACATATTGGAGTCTTTCGACTTGGATGCTTGGTTAGATAGAGGGATTTTTGTTTCCACAATGACTGGATGAATAGGGATCATGATATGTTTAAAACTCGCAGATACCGCAGGGATCCCGAAAAGAAGAAGCTATATACTTCCTACTGTTACTTAATTATGGTACTTAATTATGCTACACATACGTAATCATCAATATGTCACATTGCTGCATCTATTTGAGGGTGTCTTTTTGCGAAAGACCTAAAAAGTAATACAGGCATCCGGGGCAAATTATAGCGACCGAACCACCGGTTGGTAACCCCAAATGGTGGTTGTGAGACTCCCTCCAAAATGCCATTGCAATTCAGGAATTACCCCCTGGAAAATTAATGGCTGAAACCCAACAATGGAGGTGAATGGAAGATGAATGTCCTTTTCAATTGGGTGATTTTTTGTGAAGCATTATAATTTTCCAGGGTGTATTGCAATTTGCTTGGATGAATGTATTCTATGCTTTGCAACTCCTTGAGGTACTAGACAAGCGAGCTTTGGCTTTGGTCTTTCCCGCACGACTACGCCCACCCTCGAGACCGTGGAGTGAGATTCCGGGAGATCAACAACAATGAAGAAAAGTTGTAGAAGTCATGCAACTGTTGAGGTAGCCAACTTGAAGTTACATGAAATTGAAATGCCCTAGGGATCCTGGCTCACCCTTCTGAGCATGGGAATGATGGAACCTATGAAAACCCCAATCATCATCTCAGAAGATGATGATTGATGCCTTGGCATGTCTGATGTAGAGCAAAAGATGGACCCGAAATGGAGATGTATGGATCCTTTTGAAAATGGGGAAAATGGGGGATATTCCAGCTACAGCTATGTTAGTTTAGTTTAGCAGCGGGCGGGTTGAGCACCTTCAAGGATGTGGTCATTTCATGTCATTGGTATGGTTGAGCACCTCCATTGTCCTTGGACCTATAAGTGATTGATTTGGAAGATCTTTGTCTCATTGCCCCACTTGGATGTTTGAGGAATTTAGGATCAATGGTGATCGGATCAATGGGTTATTTCACCTATACTTATGAATGGGATATATGAGGGTTATGACATCCTTAAGAACCTGGTACTAACTTCTTGGGACGTGCTAGCATCTGCCGTATTCAGACTATATGGGTCTTAGTATCATGGCTGGTCAACCTACCCCGGTGGTTTCAAACCTTTTTTTTATCCCGATCCCCAGGAAATTCATGATCCAATTTGACGAGCCGAGCATATTTTTTTTCAGATGGGTTGGAACTCAACCACCAACCAACAACTATAGAGATGTTTCCACTTAAAGGGTATCCAGGTACCTCTTGATCAGAAGATCTCGAATCTCGACGATGGGATCTCTTTAGGAAAGACATGATGGCCTATACTACTCAGCGATCAGCCGTGAAATGCCAGAGAGCTTTCGATTCGTTGATTCGTTGATCGTTATTCCTTCCGGGGGTCGGTGTTTTTCGTGGTGTTCTGTGGGTGTTTTTTTTTAATTAGTGTAGCTTGATTTTTGAATGAAACCACAAGTTGGTGATTGTTGTTTCCTTGTTTCAGTTTGAACCTTTATATTGGTGACAACTTGAAGAAGAGTAAGCCGCCAACCACTTGAGGAAACACAACGAAACACGGCGACCCCTTGATTTTAGTGCATTTGTCTTGATTCGTCAGCTACATCTCAACAGATCAAGCATCAGACTCATGTCGTACAGGCCGTTGTCGTGGAAATGGTCGGTTCATTTTGATCTTTACATGAAATTCCTTGATTTTGTTGGAAGACGAAACGAAACACATTTGCGTTTTGTGCTGTTAATAGCTTCTGGTTTTAAAGATTGTCCCCGTTTTACAGCAGATATTAGGGAACTTATCCAATGTAAGTTAATGTAAGTAATATACCTGCGAAGTTTGGCATAGCCCATGAAAAGTTGCATCCCCAAAAGGAAAGTGGTCTTCCTTTCCGATCATTTTTCAAGGGTTATGTTAAACTTTGGGATCTTTGGGGAAGTTTTTGTCAAGTGGGTCGGTCAAACGCCAACTAGCTTGGCAAACAAACATTTTGAAATTGGTTACGCTTAAGAGGCTTCATGAAGCTACCAGCCCCTAAAAATCCGAATCCGTCAAAAGGGAAAACATGGGTTCCTCAAAAAAAAGTGAGTGATGTATGTTCACATCAATTGAACCAACTACAACTACAACTTCAGAACTTCAATCTCTCCAACTTCTTACAGTAAATCTCCATGACGGATCCTTGGAGCTGGTAGTATATTATACCGATCCATGGAGCTGGTTGATATGTATTAGGTAAATGTAGGTGAATAGCTAAACGCCTGGATCCTATGGGAATATTCTCCCAGTTTTAAGGTTTTAACTCAAAAACCAGGTCACAGGTCCCGACTCATGCAACTTATCGCAGAACAAAAAAAACAACGGGAAGGATGTTTTCGTTGGAACTCTTGGAGTTTTTTTTTTACGTCTTTTTTTTTGGTTCCAATTGAAAGATCTCAGCCGAAGTTGATAAGCTAAGTTTCTAAGTTTTCTTCAAACAATTTGTTTGGGGGGGGAGGCTACTGATGAGTTCCCAGCAAAAAATGTTGGGAAATATATATCCCAAATGTCTCGGAGAGATATGATACTCAGAACTTTTTGAAATTGAAAAAAAGCAATGTTGTTTGCACAAAGACATATCCAGTTGAACTGTTGAACATGTCTAAGCACTATTGAAGATGAACATTAAATAACATATTGGGCAGCATAATTTGAAGCTGTGAAACTGTTTATGTCTTCGACTTCCCATCGTGTGTTTCCCCAAAAAAAACACGAAATCTCCACGACAACTGGAGCGCATCGAAAACACGTCATGTCCTGTGGAGGTTGTGTGCTTTGAAGAAGCGAAATCATCCATTGGGACATGCAACGAGCCGCCATTTGTTTCGGAAGAGTTTGCGGGGATTCCGGGCGGAAGTTGTGTTTCTATTAATTATAGTGAAAGTACGGCAGGCCGAACACAGAAGGAACAATATGCAAAAACAAGTTGTTTTGTTTGTGGATGCTGGAATTTGTCTGAATTATATCTTCAATGTCTATTCATGTACCAGGTGATTCAAAGTGACCTTTTTAGTTCCGTTTCACGTACAGTACATGTCTGTGTTTTGATTTGAGATGGTTTGAGAAGAGTGGGAGTTGTGCATGATTCCTTCAAAAACATCCGGTGTTTTCTGGAACCCTTTTTGGAACACCAGATTTTTTGCCCGGCGACACCAACGTGGCGCCCAACGGTTAACTGCCGCTCGTTGGCCAACGATCCAACAAGAGCAGGCAGCAAGGGATGTCCCATCAACGGTTCAATCGACGTCTGGCGATCACCGATTATATGAGATATAAGGTAATCCCTAGAAGTCCAAAGACTATTTTTTTGGAGTGTTTTCGTCCATAAAGACTATTGTTTTTGTGGTTTGTAATCAACAATTGCAGGGGACAATTCTTTTAATGGTTTTTGACTTCCAGGGTAATAGACAGTGTTAAATGCCACATGCATAGATAAAAAATGTAACCCTCATATCACCATGATCACTATACCCTATAGTCTTTCCATGTCCGATATTCAGAGTCGCAGCATGTATACATTTCTCTAAGAATCCTGACCCCTCAGAAATATTTATTTTGAGGACTCAACCTCTCCGATGGTTCTTAGAGTTGTGACTTCATGTGGAAAAAAATAAACATCACCAGATGTCGAGTGTCAAAGAAAGCAATTTACCAATTGCGGATTTTCTTGGAGGCTTCTGTGTATAGCTTTACGGGCTCAAACCCCATGGATTGGAGAAACGATGTTTCGATCTATATGCGAAAACGCCCCCATCCGTGGTGAGGAAGCAACAAAAAGAAGGGGGGAACTCGTTGGTCGATGTTTTTGGATGTTTTTGCTTTGATACGAGGTGGGCCCCGTCACCCGTTATAAATGGAGTTATGCGCCCCTTATATATGGCCGCACATAAATAGGTAACTGGGGTTGATAACCCTACCTCTAGGTGCAGCGAAAAAAAAGCCCTTGAGATGTCTTGATTACTTGGAGGAGATTTCAAACTGATAACTTTGCAACCTTTTTCATTTTTCCCCTAAGGTTCCCCAATCTTCCGTAGGAATCCTTAGGGTCCCCATTTTACCCCGCCCCTTGAACACCCCTGCCCTTAAGTACCCTACAATTCTGAAATGCACGTCAAACAAATTGGATGGAACTGGTCACTGGTGTCAGCTAGAATCTAGAAGGATTCAAAACACAAGGCTTTATTTGTGGGTGGGGTGCGTTATGGGGGGGTAGGTTGACCAGCGATGATAGTAGGCTCCCTGTATGGAATAGCTGCCATGCCTACCAATTTACCATTCATTTTAAGCGAAATGTATAGGTAAATATTCCACACACGGAGAATTTGGAAGATGTTCTGATCAGAGGTAAGATGGACATAGTGCCAGAAGGTTCTGAAGAGGGTTTTTTTCCTCCCTGAAACTAATCTAGCACCTGAAATGGATGGTTGGGATGGCCTATTTTCAGGTCTTATGTTAGTTTCACGGATTGGATTCCTTTTGGCAAAATGTATGAAGGGTTGATTTCCGAAGCTGCACCCTCAATAAAACATGGCTCTAGCCGCTCACATGAATTGGACGTACAAAGGGGAGAGTCCGAAAATTGGTGCCATGTTTTGTTTTTGTGAATGTAAATACCTGGAACGCCAAGTGTCTTTACCCCTAAAACCAGCAACTATTGCCTTAAAAATAGGGCACTTGGCTTTCCAGGTATCCAAATACTTGAAATAACAGTTATACAGAATGAGATTCCTGATATCACCCCTTCAAAACGAATACGTGTCTCAGATATATCAATCTCCAAAAAGTAAGTACCCACCTTTGGACCCGCAAAAAAATCCAATGAAATTCCCGAAAGTTTTAATCGCTATAAGAATATATGGGTAAGTTACAACTTTATAGCCCTTAAAGTTGAAGGATTTCCCGTGGGCCACCCCATGGGACCCATCCACTTACCAGGGACTCCATGGCTATACGACTCTAATTGACATCTCGGGGCTACTCCCTTTCCACCCAGGTTGCGCAGGGAGCGGCGCATCATAGGCAAACCAAACCAGCGACACAAAACCTGCCAGGTGCAAGAGATATTGGATGAGATATCTTCGCACCGAATCCACGCCACGTCTCCAAGGGTGACGTTCCGCGTTTGGAAATCCACGGGAACATTTGGGATGAAACAAAAAGGGGCCGCGAAAAACACCGGCCAGGTGCGAAACTAAGACCGAGGTAAGGAGGTTTGGTTTTTTTTTTGTTCTCAAGGAGAAACCATTTTCGGGTCCAAAGACCAGTAAATAAAATTTGTCCTTTTGGAACGAACCAAAATAATTTTAGTAGATTTAGTAAGGTTTTATCATCAACAATTCCAGGAGACGATTTGTTTGAAAATGGTGTTTGACTTCCAGGGGAGGTATGTCATGTCTTTTGATGTGCTGTTTCAACGATACACTGAAATGGCTGTGAAAACAAGGTATATACACCTGGACCTTCAAAGGGGTGCCAATTAAACGCTAAGGGATGGTGATTTGAAACCCTTTAGGAACCATTTGGCACTCTTTGAGGGTGCTGGTACAGTTGATATAGTTGACTCTCTTTTCGTTTTGTTTATATAGCAACATGTTGATTTTGCGAGGAGGACAACAATTTAAACGAGGTTTAATATGACATGTTTTCAAACCTTCCGTCTGCCAGATGCCTCTTTTTCATTATGCAATGAGACTCGAAGCACCGCCTTTGTATCCAAATTGCCGTGGTTGTGAAATGAGTACAGTATATGTCTCAAAAATGTTCGACTCGCAGTCTCTCAACCACAACTGGTTTCATCGCATAGGAATGCCCCGGAAGTCAACTATCATTAAAATGATCATGGTTTCTTTTGGATTCTTTTGGATGATTATATCCCTAAAAAATGGTGGATTGTAAATCAACTTGTAAACACTGGTGGTTGGACTTCCAGGGAATGGTTACGTTCTTGATTTAATGTACATGTCACTCATTTGGATCTTGCAACATGTCTGGCTCACAGAGAGATGGTTTCTTTACTCACTATCATTGACAATCATGACAGAACATTTTGGTGAAACATCTCATCTTGGAGTACACCCTGAAAAATTAACATGGAACCTAAAAATCACCCAATTGAAGAGTAAAATTATTTTCCAAGCCTTGTTGGAGTTCCATGTTAGGTTTTCTGCAGCACACGAGTTGGAAGTCTTAGATATTTCGGATTTCATTGCTCCTGGTAGGTCAACATCCATGGGAATTTCGTGTTTTTTTTGGTGGAAATTTTAATCTACCCGGTGATGATGTATTTTCCTACTAAATGAGGAGCGTTTCAGAACCCCAGCATCCTCAAAATCACCGGGTAATTAACATTGCATGTTGTTGTTTGGATCACTGGTTCCGCTTTTTTTTTTTGCATGTCAGCCCTAAGAATCATGGGGATCTCAAAACTGCTGGTTTTTAGGTTCCAAAAGAACCCTGCTATGAGTCAAACCCCATTGTGGGTCCAATGATTCTTCGGGAGAATCAATGTACCCACGCTTTCACGGCTTTCCAGAAGTTCAATCCCAGAACTTGATCTTAACAGTTGGGAAAGAAGCCAATGACAAAAGTTGATTTAAGAGCTCACCTCTTTATACCTGAATATTTCTTTGTATAGACGAAAGAATGGACGATGTTTTTTGGTTGTTGTTTTTCTTGCCAATTGTTTTTTTCTCTTTGTAAACAGAACATGGTTTGGGGGGAAGATGTGTGTTGGGACCTCGAATACTCAACAATGTTTGCTATGTGTTTCCAACTTCTTCAACTCAAATTTCACCGTTGTTTGTTTACACCTTACGCCATGCAGCCCTCAGAGGCCTGATTTTGGGATATTTTGGGGGTTTCGAGAATTTGGGGTATTTGTGGTCCATTGTACCTTGAAAAAGACCAAAGAACAACAAACTGATCCCAATAGGATCCATGGAAACTGGTAAAATTCCTATGACAATGTCAAAGCTTGCTTCAATTCAAACTGGAACACTGATTTTTTGGGGATGATTTAAGGATTAAACAAAAATCGTAGATGGCACAGATTAGATGAAAAAGGAGGTTTTCAAAAGTGTCCTTTACTTACTAACCAACCTTTACAGGAGTTCGGAGTTGTGGTTTCTAGTTTGATGCTTCTGCATACAATAAAACATGATAAAACATGAGTATCGCTGCAACATGTCAATCTAGTTCAATTTAGATCATTGAGCTGGATGTAATGCAGCGAGAGTGTATTGTTGGATGCCTCAATGAGGCTCCTGTTTGTTTAAGGTGATTTTCTACTTGTTATCATTTTGAAATCACCATGTTTGATCACCATTTGGAAAATATAGTTTTTACTTTTCCAAGCATCCAAGAAGCAAAAATCCGAGTCGACCGGGTCTGCTTCATGAAGCATCATGTTTTGAACTTTTAACACTTTCATTCTACCTCTATGCAGGGATTTATAGGATTCTTGCCGTTATGCACGGGGTTGGTTGTCACCGGATTCTGGACTCGGGGACCCGGGGGGTCATTTCGAATTTCGGAGGTGTGTTTTTTCCCACAAGGATGGGGCCCAAAGTCACCAGTTACAAATGGAGTTATAGGGTGCCCCTTAATAAGTGGCCGAAAAAAACATCGGGTTTCCCTGGAGTTAATTTTTCACCCATAGAAGTGAAGTTGTGTTGTGTCACCTTTTACTTTTTTTTTAAATTGAATCAATCAATCAATCAACCAAAGTCAAAGGATTGATTTTGTTTGTGCCCTTTTTTAACGGAGTGATATACCTGTTTACCCCGTTGATATCTTGTTGATGCCAGTGAAAGATTGAGTTGTTGCGCTCAAAAGTTTGGTAATTAGAGGACTTATCCTTCCACGGAAACTCACAGCTTGCCCGGGTCGCACCTTACTTGGAGGATCATCCCAGGACTTGTAAGTGGTTAGGATCACTCCCATTTTTGAGCCATGAACAGGCCATTTGGAAGGGGAGCAACCCTACTTGGGTAAATATGCACATGGATCCTATGAAAAAAAATAGCTAGTATGTCTTTCGATTTTACGATACTCTTGCCTCCAAAATTCGAGGAAAACGATCCAATTTGACGAGCATGTGTTTTTTTCAATAGGGTTTGATCAGCAACTAGATACCATTCATTCATGGAAAATTGAGGAACATCATCTTCAAAAGTGCCGGCTGGGTGCACAGTTCCCTGAAAATGAGAAAGAACAGGAGGTGCTTGGCAACTCATTTAAGAATATTTTAATCAGGGTTCCGTCCTTGTAGTTTTTGTTCTATGTTTTTATATATCCCTAGTTATCCAAATTCCTTGTGAGTAGGTGTTTGGACCCCGAGAGGGTGTGTGTGTGGGTCCCAACAAGGGTATATGCTCTTGATCATTATGCAGTTGCCTGCAAACATGTCCCCTGTGGAAAGTTGGTGGCTTCCAAGAACTACAACCACACTGACCTGGTCAGATGGAACCATTGGTACTGCTTTTGTTTCGCTTCTGGTAGCATGCCAACCGATGTGATGGACACGATGAATGAATCGTTGAAAAGCATCTTTCAAATCCACCAGCATGATGGCTCCTCGCATATGTGGAATGCAACCACTATGCTTATAGCAGTGCCAGAATGACTTCGAAGGTGGCAATGGCGGAGATGTACCTGAAGTTGTTCAGAGATTTGAGTGAAGACGTCAGCGGCTTCAGCGTTCTTTGCGCTCCTTCAAGATTACTGGGGGGGTCCCTCACAGTTCAGCTTCTGTGCAGACGTATGCAGCTCAAAGGAACAGATGATTAAGAAGAAGACCCTGAAGCTCCTGCAGAAGCACAAAGTTGACCCTTTGCGTCTCTTTGCAGCAGAGTCCCGTGCACGAATCATAGCAGACAGGAAGCAGTTTGCAGGAAGAATCAGGAAGAAAACCCTGGTGCAGCTGGCGCACCAAACGTTTGGGATCCACCAGCAGCGTTCCACAAGTTGATACGCTGGAACTTCACGAACTTTGGCTGATATGAATTAATGTCAATATAGAGAAAACTTACCTAAATAGATATAAGATATTTATATATATATATATTTATACTACATATTTTTTAATACAAATACAAAATATCAATATCTTTATATTCAGGTCGATTTGCTTTCAACCGCCAGGGGCACACGGCTCCGGCTCCAGCTGATGCAGAGGTCGCCAAACGTTGAAAAACGGTACCCCCCCCCAAAAAAAAAAATAATAATAATAATAATAATAACATGGCTTACTGGAAAATCACCATTTTTCATAGGAGATGCATCTTCAAAAATGGTGATTTTCCATTGTCATGTTGTTTTTCTGGGGGTGTAGATGGTTTTGAGGGAATCATGAGTGTAAGTTGGATCTACCCACCTGTCAGTAACAGGTTTAGTACCCAGGATTCCCGGTCATCTAAAAATGTACTCTCATCCTGGTGGCGACGATTGCATCCTAGGTGGGGGATGAATCTAAAGTGTAACAGTATTGGACCACAAACTTTTAACGTTGATTCACCCGAAAGTCTGTTGACAAAAATGGGGATCACGTTGACCTTGGAAACATGTCTATAGTTTCAATGATTGGGTAAATGTGCATTTTGTTCACCCGGGTTGAAAGCACCAGAGAGATTGTAATTCCAAATCTTCCAATCATCAATTTGTTTACACATGTTGAAAGATACCTCAAAAAGAAGACCGGATTTGGCACTTAAATGAACATTTATCGGAGCTAGGTGGTGGTTTCAAATATTTTATTGTTTAACCATGGCTGTGCGGATGGTAATGCGCAAATAAATAACCTGGATGAGCATTTTTCCTACTAGCAAATGATCAACAAGGTGGGGATTGAGCACCAACCACTTAGCCCTTAATTGGGGAAAATGATCCAATTTGACTCTGACTAATATATGTTTTTTCAGGAGTGTGGCTCAACCACGAACTAGTGAAGAATTTCTTGGATGATTCTCAATGGAAGTTATGGATGTTTCTAAGTGTTAAGTACTTGTGCTGCGCTTTGGGAGGGAAATTTAAGATGGAGTTTCCTGGGATGATGTGATTTTCTTTGAACCAGCTGACTCCTTCAATTTCCATGAAGACTTTGAGTTTGGATTTGTATATTACCTGGTTCCCGGATCAGCAAGTACACCAATAGATTTGGCCTACATGGAACCCATCAACATGGCCTGGTAAATATAAACAGCTGTCGGTGTGCGAACTGTGATTAAGTGGTCTGAGCAAAGGGTCCAACCACAAGATGAGGGTTTATCACAGAGCAGCGAGTCCCGGACTTCCCATGGATCCTATGGGTGACATTTTCTATTGTTGATGTGTTCTATTTTTTGGAAAATGTTTTATTCCAAGATGTATTTTTTGTTTTTTTGCTTGTATATATAGATGTTTTTTCTCATGTTTTTCTCTCCTTTTTGCAGTTCATGTCTTCTATTTTGTTGAAGCTCCTTGATTGTTTCCCTAATGCCGTCAACCAAAGTCTCGGCCGGTTCCAGGTATGAAAGTCACATATTTTCATCATCAAACTGCGACGGGTTTCTCCGTGTTTTTTGTTGGACGTGAATTCCGTCAACTAATGGTTACAACCACGAAAACTAACATGGATACCCAATGATGGTCTTTCGAAAAGGTAACTCCCTTTAGACATGGCAATTCTTTGGTACCCATGTTATATATCCGGGGTGTAGTGGGTGGTTTGGGGCCCGCTGGTTTGGATTCCTGGGATCTCCTTCTGAAACAGATTGTTACTTACAGGTACCCGGGTAGAATCCCAAAACACCAACTCAAACCGCCAGTTAAACCATTAGTTCATTCCGGCTTTGCAACCGGCGAGGGAACACATCCGCTTCAATGCAAGCAAGGGCATCTGGTCTGCACAACATCACTTGACATCTTGACGTTGTGGGGATGGGTGGTGAGTGGTGAGTTTGCTCATGGAGAAACACACAACACCCTATATTTCTACAAAAAGAGGATGCTCCCTTTGAGCAATAACAACAAGCAAGTGAAGGTTTATCGGGATCATCTAGCAAAGATACTTGGCTAGTGAAGCACCCTTGGTGTCACTGTTGCTTAAATTGGGGAGCACCCGAAGGTACACCCCTTGTTTACCTGGAAAAAAGGATGGGTGACCCACAAATGGAGGTTTGGACTCTGATGATATACCCTCTTTCAAATGGGTGATTTCTAATTTCTAATGGTTCCACATTCGTGAAATTTTCGGGGTTGGAGTACATTTTGGGTGAACCGGTCTGAGGTGACTTTGTATCACCTACTAGTATATTAGGATCCATCTACACCACCCAAGATTAATATAGAACCTAAAAATGAAGGTTTGGAAGATCATCTTCCCTTGTCAGGGGACCTGAAACCTGAAACAGCCACTTTAAAATGATAAAGGTGTCACAACCATTTTGTCGGTGCGTGAAAAACGCACTGCTACCGTTCAACCGTTCCCGAAAAAAAAACACCGGAAATTCAACTAAGGTCCGGAAATTCAACCTCATGAGCTGTTTTGGGGATCGGAATCCACCAATCCTCACAAGGTATGACTGGAAGACAACCGGCATAAGGAATTTGTTTATATCCCATTTGTCATTATGCTTATATCCCTTATATATATCCCATTTGTAAGTAAGTTATAACCCATTTACTAACTATTTGCTAACTTCCTGGGGACATCCTTGTAAGGAATGATCCCCTCATTCTGGAATTGTCGCCATTACATTGGTATACTGATAGGTCTGAGATTTACCAAAAAACAAGTGCTTCTTTTGAAGGGGTAACTGAGGGTGTTGACACATGACAAATCCATACAAATCCCTTTTAGAATGGGGATTACTAGGTGGTGATTCCGAGCATGTCTTATTTTCAACGTTACCTGAGGAGATGCTCCAATTTGACTAATGTTTTTCACATGGGTTTGAAGCACCAACTAGATTGCTTTACAGGGGCGTTATGTTGAACAACCACGATGAAACAAAAGTGGTCAGGACCTTTGGTAGAAACAATTACCCTAATATTTGAGGGATCAACAAAATTGCAAATGCAATTTGCAAGGGTCATTAGATTACTACTTATTTTAGGGGGATCAAACAACACAAAATTGAGGTAATTTTGAGGGATCTCCCTTGTAACAATGCACTGTTTAGGTTGGTAATATATTGACCCCTGATTTGTGATTGATTTGCCCTTCGTGCATTGTTTGGGTTGATGTCATTTATAAGTCCCATACAATCCATGTATGATACAGTATATTTATCTACATTTACCATAAAAAACAGCCAAATGTAGCCCAATATACCAGGCAATCATGGATCCTATGGGTAATGGACATTCGTGACCCTGGTTTTCTCATCGGCCGCCAGAGGCATTGGATTCAACTCTGTGGTTGTTCTGTGGGTTCTCAACTCTGCGATCGGTGCCCTTTCGAGTGGACGAGTGGTTGATTGGTTGACGGGTGAAATGGGAGAGGTTTCCCTCCAAATGCCTTTAAGAAAAAAAAAAGCCAAGAATTAAACGGATTTCTGTGGAGGTCCTTGTCAATAGTTAAGTTAAAACATATGTATATATATATATAAATATAATTGCACCAGATGTGCAGTCCAGAGTACCCCCAGTATGTTCAATATGTACCAGTGATGCTTGACTGCATCCAAGCATATCCAGCTTGCGGAAGGCATGCGCCAAAACACGCACCTCGTTGTTTCGTTTTGAAAGTCTATATAGGCTATCCAGAATAGTGGTACCACAAATGACCAAATATAGGGGGAGGGCACCCAACATTGATTCATCATCTGTAATATATACACGTCATTTAAATTTGGGGTTAGAACTAATTTGGATATGATAATATAACTTGATACATCTCAATACAGCATTATAAAGCCGTGCACGTTGTGGCTGATGTTGATTAGATACCAGGATTTTGTTGCTCACTGATCAGGTGGTGTGTTGGAAGATGTAATCCCTGTACCTTTTGTAAAGTTGTCATGAAGTTGGCTCCAAATTCAACACCAGACTTTGACTGGATCCCAAACTCGCCGGCAACAAATTGAGAGCCGCTGGAACTACAACGCTGGTGTTGGCAAGTTGGCAGAATTTCAGTTTCCTAGGTGGTGGTTTCAAAGAATTTTAATTTCCATTGGGAGATGATCCAATGATGATCCAATTTGACTAATACTTTTCAAATGGGTTGAAACCACCAACCAGTTTCAGTATCATCCATTCCTTATTTTTTGTGGAGATGTATCGTTCCTTCACCATGTGTTGTTTTTTTCACGATCCAAGTTGCAACCTTTTTTACATGTTTTAGGCAACCGGGTTTTTTGGGTCCTATCTTGTAGGAAGGGGGACCAACTCGCAATCGATATTGGATTTCGCTAGGTGTGCCAAGCGGATCGATTGCAACTTCACTTATCGATGTAGGACCGGATTTTTTTGTTGGTTCGGTCAATGGTTGTTTCTGGTTCCCTTAACAGATTTTCACGCGGAATATGAGTCCCTTGCAAAAGATCATTGCTGCTACTCCTTCTTCCCACAATGGTTCAGCGGAAAATGATGTTTATTTGAAAAGTAACCATGTTTATGACATGAAAGGTAACCTGGGGTGGTGGTTTCAAATATTTTTTTTATGTTCACCCCTATTTGGGGAAGATTCCAACCCATTTTGACTATATAATATTTTTCAAAGGGGTTGGGTTCAACCACCAACTAGTAACCATGATTTCAAATGGTAACCTCCAATAGAAACCAAGGTATCCAAGTGTCTCAACTCACCTGGACCTAGTGATGTGGGCTGCAAAAAATGAATTTAGCCCCAGAGCTCAAGGTGGAGAGCGAGTCAAGGTCTATATTGATGGGATGTATTTGTATATATTATAGTGAGTTGGATTTGCAGTGTATATATAATATATACTTTATACATATTATATAAATGCTTAACCGTATATCATCAAATATCTATATACACATGTTTGTTAATGCTCATTAGTACGTATATATGATATATGTGTATATATTAGTTCTTGTTATCTACCTGTGTATCCAATTAAAGTGCCCCGTCGCATGGTGTAGTGGAAGAAGGGCCTGAAACCCATAGGAGTCTCATTTTTTTTTTCTAGAATCAGTGTGATATTCTTGTCACTCACTGTTTTTGGCCAATGTCTCATAATTTCCCTTTAGGTGAGCAACATGAATGTCCATTTTTTTGGGGGGGGAGGGGATTCTTGGACAGCAACATCACCATTTAAGGAGGACAATTTAATGGTAGTACGTATGTCTTTGTCATCTCTCCATCTTCGCTGGATTTTCTCCTCACAGCTCTGCTGCTTTAAACGTCGTCGTCGTCCATCCCATGGCGAAAGTGGCTGTGATTGTTGGAGCGGCCTCGAAGCATGATCAGGACAGAGAGGTTCAATGGTAATAAGATGTTTTGTTTGTTTGTTTGGTTGGTTGGTTGGTTGGTTGATTTGTTTTTTTTTTTTTTTCGAAAACATGTTGCAGCTGTTTGTTTAATGCGGATGGAGATACGGGGTATGATGGTTGTTGGAAAGCACCATGTTGCACCTGGTTGCTGAATGAGGAATGAGATTGACTCATGTTTTTTTTGATTGCCCTTCCTTGTGGAAACATGTTCTATTTGGGTATTCAAAAACCGTTGCTACATTTTTAGTCTGCAAGATTAAACGTTAAGTTTATTCTGTGAGAGAAGCTTGGCACAGGTTCAAATGCAAAATTCATAATGCCAGTATGGCAAATCAATCAAATGAGGCGCAGGTGACAATGCATTTGCTATGAAAACACATCCAACAAAAAGTTACCCCTCCATGAAATAAATGATATAGCCCGGTGAAAACTTCCCAACAGGAAATTCATCTTTCCAAGCATTGACTTTCAGGGGCCATGTTAGTGAGGCTTATCTTAGGAAGGATAAGTCCCAGAATCCGTGGATTACAAAAATCCCCAGGGGATGGCATTGGATGTTTTTCTGTGATGCACGATGATTATCATAAAAATGCAGCTTTTTCTTTTGTGAAAAAAAAACATGAATGAAAAGCACTAACATGTTTCTTTTTCTCAAAGCTCGAAAAGTCGATTTTTTTGTTCCTCAAAAAAGAACCGAACCAAGGCCCAACTTCATCCACTCTAAGACCAACATACCCCCTCAAAATATGCTCCTGGAGCATCACATTTCACCCACTTAATGAAGTCATTAAAGTGTTGTTTGGTCTGGGGCCTGGAACAAGAGGTACTGTTGATGGTTCAGAAATCTGGCTAACCAGTTGATATGGTTTAAATCCCATTATTTGCAGGGTTTCATACATGTTAGACTCAGACTATGTTGGGTGGTTAGCCATAGGATTTCTGAACCATCAACAGTATCACAAGGGAATTCCTTCAAAATTACCATACAGATGTTGATTGCTTGATCCCTTCCAAACATGGGGTCTCATTTATTTTTGACACCTGTAGCTGGGTATCTTGGATATTTATTTTTTGAATCCTACCAGGATGGTCAAGATGATACGTTGCCCCCCAGCAGTCGTTATGGTTTGGGTGGTGCCCTAGCTCTACGCTTTGCACAAGATTTCCATGTGGTGCTTTTTGGACGGAGGTCTGAAACAAAGCCGGGTGATGAATGGTTTTGATTCGGACAAGTGGTGAGGTTGATTTAGTATCAGCGGAAAAATGATGGTTAATAAGGGATCTCCGAACATAAACATATAGTCTTGGTGACTGCTACTAGGAGGGGGAGCATCCCAAAAATTATTGATATTTACTGTCTTTAAGTCAATTTTTTCTTCCTGTTGTTAACCATCCATCAAAAATTAAGATGAAACGTAAAAGTGACAGTTTCCAAGTTTGGAATCTCCTATTTCAATCGGCTCATTTAGGGGTTTCCAGCGATTGAACTTGAATAGTCTTAAGTATGGTTTGAAGCCATGTTCCAATCATATTGAACAAATCCAAAGTGAATGACGATGACTGCAATAATGAGCCCCCCAAAATGTTGTAGGTGGATTTTTCTGGTTATAAGACGTTATACGCTACTACAACTCCGCAGGAAAGTCCTAGCTGACTAGTTACCGTATGATACACTCCAGCAAACTAACACATCAATAGACTCAATAGACCATGTAAAGATGTATTTGCTATAATGGATCTTCTGATGTTCTATTGCTATGTAAGTTTCCCCTTTAGTACCATTGTTCCCATATGGTTATGTCACGGCATGTCACTCATTTCTATGGTTGAATCTTGTTACCTATGAGTTTCCAGGGTACAACTAGAGCTTTTCTTGTTGAAGGACCAATGTCCTCGAGATGGTCGCAGCAGAGGTTAAGAATTGTGGTGGTGCAGCATCAGTGGCTACTTGTGATGTGGAGGATTTGATTAGTTGTGGTTACTTGGTTGGTTCAGAGATGTTTCTGGACAAAAAGGTGGGGGTGGTCAAAGAAGCCAAGACTATAGGGGAAGATGAGGATGAAGCAAATCCTTACCGAAATTGCCGTGTGACACCAGGATGATAAGAGTGTGAAGGCAGCCTTTGATCTCGCACGAAGTCTTGGTACGATTGAGGTGCGAGTCAACCATCGATGTTCAGCGATTTGATCGATATGTTTTTTGTTTGCGAAATGTTCGTCATGTATGATGTACTTTGTCTTCACTATGTTACCATCCCCAAAAAAGAATTAAAACATGATATATATAAATATATTTATACGTACTGTATGTTATTATGATATTGTACAAGTTTTTTAAATGTTGATTAAGCTTTCTATGGTACATGAATGGTCGATGTTTACTATCCCATAGGATCCATGAAACTAATATATTTACCTGCATTCACCTTAACAACATCAACTGTTCATGTTGGTAAATGTATCAGTCACATGAGTCCTATGGAATGAACAGTATATTTTGGGGGGATCGGTGCATCAATTGAGCTTTAGAGAGTACACGGAATGTTTGCTGATGCATTCTACTTAAAAAAATGGTCGTAAAGGTGGTTTTTGATACACACAAAATTTGTATAAGATTTATTTAGGATTCAGGTAAGATTAATGGAGTTCCCCCCAAATTCATATGTATATATATACATAATATATATATATATATATCACTTCTTTTCGCATGGCCTTTTTTCTAATAAAACCCATGAGTTTTAAAACTGGCCCAAGACCTGGGCAACCTGCGAGAGGTGGTGATCTTCAATGTGGCGCCACCATTTCCAGCAGGCAAAGATTTCAGCTCTTTACCACAACCAGAGGAGTCCAGAGGGTTCCCAGTGGGTTATAACCCTAATATAACGCCCCAAAATATAATCCCTTTGATATCTAGGTTACAACCCATATATAACCCATTTTCTTTTATCACTTGGATCTACTTGGAGGATCATCCCATGATGGATGTAAGTGGTTACCCTCCAGAAAGGTCAATCTTTAATCCATTGGCATCCTGGGGAAGGGGCAACTCACATTCCGCAACAATGCATCCCAGCACACCGCCCGGAAACTAACGTAGACGTCCCAAAATATTTTTTGTTGGTTAAAGAAGGTGGCTTTTTATTTTCTACTGTGGGAAATCACCACCAAAACATCATATTAATCCAATTGAGAGAATCTTTTTGTCAAATCCAAGCAAAGTGATGGTTGCCGAGTTCGGTGGCTTTGTCAGTTTTCGTCAGGAGATCGACCCTGAATACTTCACTCGTGCTTTTAACATTGGCGTTACCGGCTGTGTGCGTTGTGTCAGGGAGATCATTCCGGAGTTGCTTGGTCATCAAGTCGGGAAAATTGAATGATAGACATTGCTGGGGTATATATATATATAGATCCAAGTTAGGTATAACCCGCAATATTTGGTCAAATTTTAGCGACCTCGCATGACCTGGGCCTCCAAAAGGTAGCTAAGGAAGGGAATTCCCATTATTTCAGGAACATCTAGGTTGGTGAAATATTATGATTGGGCCAGATAATGTTTTGTTTCCACGTTTCTTTTTGTGTCCCAGCGGTAGTGTGGGTGAAACATTTTTTTAATTTTAAGCTGGATCATTGGGGTAAAATGATCCAATTTGACGAGCATATTTGCCACCAACTGGCTTTTATTTGTTCAAGGCGATTCTTTACTTTCTACCTTGGTAGCCTCAGTAAACTACTAAACCATCATTTGGGACATATTTCTGATTCTTGTCCATTCATTTTTTGATAACCAGTTGGTGATTTTGTCGGAAATAACTATATCACCCCTAGCCCCCTAACCCTTAAAATTGGGAGGGACCTATGCAACTTACATTTTCAGTAGGGCCCACCTTGTATTGCTAGATATCTATCCTTCCACAAAGTCAGGGGATAGTTGGATGTACTGTACCTAAATCCCTATATGTGGGGGTTATAATCCCCCAGAATCCCTAGAGAACACCAGCCAAATTCCATTGGGTTTTGGCGTGTACGCTACACCCGTCCTTGTCCCTTGAAGAATGCTTGGAAATTGCGGAACCTTAAGGATGTTGGAACGTCAGCGTGGAACCTTGCTCCTAAGTGGTGCGACCATGTCCTTACGTGGTGGACCTAACTTCTCTTGCATGGCACCTGTCAAGGCACAACCAAAAAAACGGGTGGAAGTTTCGACAAGGAGACCTCCTTTTAAAAGGGTACCTTACAAGGTGGTGTTCAAAAAAACCAGTTGTGATGTAGGGGTGAAATAATTTCATTTATATAGATGTGAAATAACTTTGAACTCCAGATTACCTATTTATTTGCGGCCATTTTGTAGGGGTGAAATCACTCCATTTATAACTAGTAACTAGTAATTAGGGGCCCTCCTTGTAGGGGACGAGCCCATATCCTACCTGGGGAAAAGGAACATCATCCACTGAAAAGTGCCAGCTAGTAGGGGATATGTTAGTTCCCACTTGGAGGATCATCCCACTTAGTACGTGGTAGGCTATATATATATATATACTATTTTTTTCTGTGGAGTTTCCATACATAGTCATCAAATGGTTACTGTTTGTGATTGCCTACCTCTTTTCTTAAGTGCGTCATTTTTGGGGAAGATGGCTTTTTGAAGTGCCATGTTTGGCCATGTTTCCAGAGGCGGCGCTGAGAAGTTTGGGGCAATCCATGTCACTTGGACTTGACAAAGTCAACCGGGGGAGGTGGTATTCTATAGGCAGATTTACCATTTGCATTACCAGAACATATTTACACCAGCACCCTCCACCGGATGGCATGTCTAAACTCTTCACCCTAAGGGGTTGCTTGATGGCACCCTTCACCATCAATTTGGTACTGTACCCTTTGGAGGGCCTAGGTACAATTCTATCATATTGATGTTTAAATACATACAGTTTTTTTCAAATCTCGTAAATACCTGAATCTTCGAGATGTGTGTTGTTGAATTTTGTTGGAATGTCAAAACAGAGTCACTTGGAAGATTCAAGATTCAAGTACAGAAATATATTTCTACATTCTACATAGATATATGTGCATGTATATTTTTGTTTTATTTTCATCCCTATTTGGGGAAGATTCCCATTTTGACTATTATGTTTCAGATGGGTTGAAACCACCAACCAGTATAGCATTTTTGTTGTATGCATTGTGTTACCCAAATCTTTCTATCGGTGATCTTTTGGAATTTAGTGAAATCTCTGGACGAGATGCTGTGAATGTAGTGGTGATTGAAATCGTGTCTCTACCCTTTGGTAAACTAACATGGCAATGGAAAACACAAGCCCAAAGGAAAGTGGTAATTTCCCAACTACCCATGTTTTTTGGGGTATATATTTGCTGTTAGTTTTGGAGAGAGTATTTGATCAGTTTCAATTTTGATTTTCGTTTGTCACATTTGACACATGCCTCCACTGCCATCTTTTTTCTCCACCTGATCTCCCCCCTGAATCTGGATTTTCGAGGTTCCAGTGCTATGCACCTAAGGGTGTTCATGTTTGCCATGTGGTGTTGGATGGTGTCATTGCATCTCCTAATACCAAAGGATGGGCATCAAAGGTGCCTTCAAAGACATGGCGTTTGGAGTGACTACGGAGGTTTAGGAATGTCTCCTGGGTTGAGGGATTAGGCGTTTAATAAACCCATGTTAATTTCATCACTGTGGGAATTGCGGTACTTGAAAAATAGGTGTTTTTTTGACATATCACTTCACTGAAACGTAAGATATACATCCAGATGATATGATATACTTCCAGGTGTAGTTGTTGAGTGATGAGTCGTTCTATGTGTCGCAGTTTTTTCACCTACAGGTGCAGCTTAGGAGCTGCATTGTTGAAGTACTGAAATGTCCACTTTGGTTATAGCCATTTGACTCCCAACAAATAGTGATGTGGGTGTTTCCAAAAATTAGGGGTAGCCCAAAATGGATGGTTTATAATGGAAAACCCTATTTAAATGGATGATTTGGAGGGTACCACTATTTTCGGAAACATCCATGTCAACACGCAAATGTGTGTAAGGATGTTCTCTTATTGAACTCGAGGTTATCATTGTCTACATACACCCCTGACAACTAACATGACGTTGGAAAAAACCTCAATTTTTCAACAGGAACTGTATCTTCATTCATGGTGGATGTGTTATTGTCATTGATCTTAGTTTCCGGGAGTGTATGTCAAACCTGGGATGATCCTAAATTCATCTTAATCCTTAGTTCAGAAACTTCAGAGCGTTTTGCAAATAAGAGACGTTTCCCATGACAAACAACATGGGAAAAACTCAACAGAGATGGTTCAACCTTCATTTTGAGATGGTATTCTACTGTGAGATGGTTTAATCATTCTTTCTCATTTTTTTCTCGGCGGGGTGGGATATCTCAAGCTTCAAGCTTCTCCAAAAAACAACATCATCTCCTAAGAAGCTTCCACAGTCGAGTAGCATTTTTTCGAATAATGAGCTTCTTGTTCGGGGGGGGTTGCGGTGTTCAACACAAGCGTGATCCTTAATGACTACCTAGAAACCAGGGTTGAATAAGACCTTTTTTTCAGGGAAACCCCTGGTTTTTTAAGCCCTTAAGAAGGCCTTATTTTTTCTGATCTTCCCTATGTGTTCCTAAACGGTTGACCCTTGTGGCAGGTGATGTTGCAAGATCCCGCGGAGCTGGCGGATGCCTTTGCAATGATCCATGAGCAGAAACGTACCGCCTGGTCTCATGTGTTTTGGTGGCATTTTTTCTTGTTTGAGGGTAACACTTCACCCTGAAGTTGAACAGTTCGCCCCGAAGTTTAACTTCATTTAAAAAATTATGTACTAGTAGGGGCCCACCTTTGCAGGAAACATCTTTCCAACCAGAACGAATGTATGGATTCCTCACTCAGCCACGCAGGTTTTCAACCTTTTCAAAGTTTTTTGGGGGGATGACATTTTATTTTTGGTGGAAGAAAACAGATCGCTAGGTGGGGGTTTCAAGTATTTATGATTTTCACCCCGAAATTTGGGGAAGATGAACCCATTTTGACGAGCATACTTTTCAGATGGGTTCAAACCACAAACCAGATAAAGTTTGCACTTTTTAGGCTCAGTGAGCTTCAGGTTTTTCTGTTCCAAGTACTTTCCGGTGTTGAATGGTAGAAGGTGTCATACTTTTGATCCCATAATCATAGAAGCTCAAAATGACAGTATTTGAAAGCGAACTACTATTGGAGGGCCCCATGTTGCAATTCCATGATTATGGGAGGGAGGGTAGGGATTGTTTTGTTTTTCATATGGGACAGTACCAGGTACCATTAAATTGGTGCAGTAGGTATTTTGTTGTTCACTCTTGATATAGACTTTGTTGTGTGCAAACCTGCAGTTTTCTGGTTGTTTCTTCAGTTTTATTCACATCCGCTGAAATCTCCAGCTAACCGAAAACACTCACCTAAGACCAGAAGAAACAACGAGCTACCTCAAACAGCTGCTTTCCTCTCCAAGCCTCTCAAGCCAAGTGCTGCTCCCACTGACCACGGCACGACGGTCCTCAGCACAGGAACTTCAGTTGACTCCGCATGGTGAATCCGTGGGCCAACGGTTGTGAAGCAGTGACCGGGGGGGGGGGGGCAACAAAAACCTGTGAATCGGAAATGTGACACCTGGACAAGGTATTGCTTGTTTTTTTTTGTTTCATATTTTCCATTTGAGCAGTGTCAGCAAAAAAAAAACGCACACACCATTTCCTTTGCAACCGGTATGCCTTCAGTTCATTACTGTATAATTCTTTAGGGGTTGTATCATGTGTGCGGCATCCGGCACTTCTGAATCATCATTGGCCATTTGGAGTTGAACATTCTTAACAAGGGACCCAAAGGTTCAGCAAGTCCTGTTTTTATCCAATCATCCTCAAAGTGCTTCAATCTAGCCTAAGGCCTAAGGTAATTTGGTCTTTGTTGGGCGGGATATGATTAGTTGACTTGGACATATGGTTGATGAAAGGATGACAAATTCGAACTTTGAAGCCTTAAGAAAGGACTGTAAAAGTCTGAACCTTTTTGGAAACTGTAAAACTAAAACGGGGGGGGGGGGTGACTTGTTTTGGTTTTGTTTCAATGGTTAATCCTAAAAGGTGTTTTTTTGCTGTGGCTTTCGTTTCTGGACTGTGATGGAATTCTGATTGTCTAGCTACATGCTTCGTAGTGAAACCATTGTTGACACTGCTCATTTTTCTATTCTTCGCGGCGGCCAAAGAAGAGCTGTTTGCGTTTGCAGAGTTGTCGACGAAAAACTCGGTGGAAAACACGGTGTGACGTTTTCAACTGGGTTTTTCATGTTGTTCATGATTTGGAAAGGATGGGTAAATAGAGATTAAATAGAGGTTGTTCAAAAGGAGATGTGTCAAGTACAGTTGGTTTCTAGATCTCAGGTTGTAGACACTAATTAACCATCAGACTGCTCAGTGGCAAACCTGGTGGTTTTTTAATTTGGATGAGTAATGCTTTAAAAAAGGCAATCTGGGAGGTATCCTCAGTAGCATCGGGGTCTTCTATTTAGCATACAGACAGGGATCTGAATATATGACAACATAATTATATCTGTTTTGGATCTAGCCCCCGCCCAGTAATCACCAGGATTATGATTGCATTTTCAGTAGATGATCTTTACACACCTTCATTTGCCACTATTACTGGGTATAGGGGGTAGATCCAATAAATGTTACCCTAGACCTGCAGTCACACCTCCTGAATTTCGGTATGGATGGACTTCTTCCCCAACCAATGCCATCAAACATCAAGTCTTAGAAAGTATTCAACTGGATGACTGGGTTTGTTTTAAAATATATGTAGATGCATATGCATACATGTATTCCAGTACACTAAGATGTAAGATATTCCGCATGAATTATGAGAAGGCATGTTCCACTTAATTCTTCCGGGATACCACAGCTAAAACACAAATCAAATTTCAGATACTCTGTAAAACCATTGCATCAAGATTTTGGTATATGTTTTTGTCCATCATTTTTTTTCACCAAAACAAGGGTAAGGGTATTGGTTGTTGAATGATTTTGTCGTTAGTTGCTGGAAAGGTTTGGAGTTGATTTACGTCCGATAGATGAACAAATGTGGAACTGCATGATGGATTTAGATGAAACTATTTACCCTCCGACACTCCAACCTGGCCATGGAAAATCCAGAATATGTAGATGTATTTCTTGAAAAAAATGAATATTCATTGCTATGTCATAGATGTAATGCAACTGCCATTTTTCAAGTATTGCCAGAGAGGTTTGGAAGATAATTTGGATGGATGAAATATCAAACATATCCCGTCCAAAAATGGTGCTTCTGAAGAAGATGTTCCTTTCCCTAAGGTCGAGATATGTATGCGGTTTTGATAGTGGTTTTGTGTTGTTTACCCAGATAAATCTAAATTTGGATCTATAACTGCTAGTCAACCTACACCCGCCTCATCAGAAATAAGGGGGGTTTAATAAGGCCTTCTTAAGGGAAAACGATGGGAAAACGGTTGACCCTGGTCGTCATCCAAAATGGATCTGAACATTTGGAGGTTGAATCCTGAAGTTATAAAACTCCATTTGAATAAGAATCCCAGCTAAAGAATATACCAAGTTATCCATTTATAAGGCCATTTATGGCCATTTATGGGAGGTATCACATCAAAATCCCCGACTTAAGGGAACTTCCAACAAATTTTCCAGGACCTGCGATTATGACGTGTGCGAACGCTGCTTTTCCTCCGCGAAACAGGCAGTTCGGAGAATCCGGTGTTGGTTGGCTTCCGTTGCTGTTCATGTGTTTTTATTGTGGAAGCTTCGGTAGTTTCTTGGAGAAGATGGACAAATACAACATTGGCATATCTTTGTTCGTCGCTTATACCCTTCGCCCCTTTAAATTTGGTGTTTTTTTCTGTAACTTAATGTCCTTACTTGAGCCCAACTGGTTCTTCAGACAAATAATCTTAGATAGACTAAAGACAGATGTTTCGGAGGTTATTGTTCCAGGCAACGACTGGTTCTATGTAGTCATTTCCCAACTAAGAATGCCTTGTCTAAAGGTTTCTTGGGATAGTATTAAGCACCAACAAGCTATGGTGCTTTGGGTTAAGTAGCAGTTCCGCTTTGGTTAATGTTGCATTTGTCAAGCTGTCCACAATGCTGTGAGTTGTGATTCTTCCTAGCCCCAAGTAAAAGCAGGAATGAAGTTATATAACCTTTGAATTTGATGATACGAAGATACGTTGAAGGGACCCCCAGGATAGTTAAGGATACATGCCCTAATAGTAATTTGTATACAACAACTAAAGATACTTGTCCATTGTTATGTTACGGTTTTCTTCATCAACGGTTTTGAGTCTCTCCTGTAAATCTACTTGTGTGTCTCAAAATTAGGAACCATCCAAATCACGCAGAAATGGTCAACTTATGTGCTATTGTAATCGGAAACGTATGTTTTTTTTCCCGACCACCTACATTTTTCATACTAACCAACTTTAGGGTCAATGTCCGCCAATACACCTTGAGTGAAACGTTGTGTTCTTTTTCATTTGGATCCATACTGACTTTGTAGATCCATGTCTTCCATTCATTACCATTTTTCTCAGAAGCTATATTTATCTACTTATCTACCTGTTTTCTTTCACCTTTTCACGGGTAAAAACCTGCAGGTCGCTTGGAAAGGAGCTCAGGTACGTCAAACCCGAAACCTCCCTTCCTGGCCGGGCCGTGCGCGACCTTGGGGTTTTACGACACACCCTTGGAAGCCCAAGGGCAAGGTATATATACAGTTTCAAGGGATTCATTGATGTGATGTTTTTCGGGTGATTTTTGCTCCAAATTAGTCTTACCCCAAATCATCAAAACTCAGAAGAACGTGTCAATACACTACCCAATTTTACCCAACATATTCTGGGCATAAATACTTTTTGGATAACCCTGCAATGGATTTAGCAAGGAGAAACCTGTGATGACCTTCGAAGAACCTTTCGAAATCGATGGGTATGCAATACCAGATGAGTCCATTGTTTTTTGTTGACGTTAATTTTCCCAGACACTCAATGGGACTGGTAGATTTACCTACAGTTGGCCATTTGTATGGTATATGTATAGGTATATCAAAGTACCATACATTCAGTGTCTGGGTTTGGCTTGGGTCGTGGTGAAAATAGTAAAGATCCCACTCAGAAATCCCTAAAATCCTATCATAGTAGTTGATGAAATTGGAAGCATGCTGGTTTCCAAAAGTCATATGTGTGATACCAAAAAAGGACTTGAAAAGGCAACCCTAAAATGGTATACGGATCTCCCAACGCAGATCTGGATTTTTTTGTTGACGGACTGTCCATCGTCCGGAAAGCCGAAACAGCAAAAAATAATGTGAAGCCATGATGTCTCGAAGAATTTAAGCTGAGTCTTCTGAAAGAGCTTGCGGTCAATGGTTGTTTGATAGGAAATTTAAAGAGGTGGTCCTGAAATCCAACGCTGTTTTTTTTTTGAATTGGGGAAATTTATGTGTTTTCTTTTAAGTTGGGCATACCTGAAGTATTTTTGTAACTTGGGGCCGTGAAAAACCACCAACTCGATTTGTTTCTCCCATTTAGAAGTTGAGAAAATTAGGAGTCCAATCTTTGTACCCCTCTGTTCCACGGAAGAGGGACCGCCGTAATTTGTGCTAAGTAAGGAGGTATTTACACAATTACTAAGTTGTTAAGTTGTTTGTCTATGTTTTTCTTATCAAAGAGTTGCTGCCCCCCGGAATCCTTGCTATTTCACGCAAATCTTGGTTGGTGGTGAATATCAAATCCATGGTGTCTTTTTTTGTTTGACCCTTGCCTCACTCACATCCCGTCCCATGCTGGCGCTGGAAAAATCTCCAATGGATTGGGAGTCCGATGGCAGAGTGGCAGGCGGAGTGAGGGATGAATCCCTGGTTGTTGAGGGGATGAAATACTACGCGGCTATATGCGGATTATTTCACAAACCGTTCTTAGAATCCCTATTAAACAACCAGTATGATGGAAAGTAAGAGTTTTTTTTCCGTGGTTCATTTGTTTTTGTTTGTGTTAAGAATGTTTCCAGATTCTTCCGAGTGACCTTTTTGGGTGTTTTAAGTGGCCTTTTCAGGGGGTTGTTGGTGACCTCCATTTGGGTAATCACAAGGTCACTTGGCAGAAGCTGGTTGGTTTTTTAATTCTACTTGTATTTGTTTGAGTATTGTGAGGCTTGATCTTTGTCCTTCTTTGTTGGTGTAATTTGTTGTTGAGGTTTTTGCTGCTGCTGGCTCTGCCCTTGTTCCTTTGTTTTCCATTGTTTTCCTTTTCCTGATAGGATGGCAGGCCCGAAATAATAAACATGTGTATGTGTGCTGTAATGTCATATTGCTTTTTTGTTTGAGTTTTGGATCTCTCACGCAAGATCATACTTCCAGAGGTTTGAAGTTGAACTTGGGAGTCTTTAGATTTTTGTGTGAGATCAACATGTTTGCGTCTATACTTTCTTAAATTGCCAGCACAAGGGTTTCTTGTCAAACATTTCCCTATCGATTTCAATGATTTGGGTCCAGGCCTAGAAGAAGCAAGAATGTCGATCATGAAATGGATGCTGTGCTCAAAAAACGAATGCCAAAAAGACAAGTCACATTTTCAAGTTTCACTATGTCAGCTTGGTGATTTGCACCAATCCGGAGCCCTTCTGATAGAATCTTGAAAAGGATTGTTGTATGCTCACATCTTATAAGAAGAGGATTTAGTGAGTCCATGCAAGTCCATCACCTTTTAAAGACATGGTGTTTCCCTTTGGATGATGATAAACCTTACTTTAGAAGATGGTGGTTGGAGGGAGTAGAAGTATAATTATTCCCATCCCAGAACCCTCTCCAGTGGTTTAAGTATAACACATACATCTTGGCGCTTAGTTTTTTTGGTAAGCTTCAAAAAAACACTTGCCCAGACACTCAATGTCTGGTTTATTTACCTACATTTACCCCCAAAAACTACCAGTATTTGGGTTGGAGATCTTACCAAAATTACTACCAATGTTGCCCCCCAAAAAAAGACACAGTTCCTGGGAAATTTGACTTGAGAGAACTGGAGAAAAATCTTTCAAGCTTGGTGAATTGAAGAGCATAGTCCGATAGTGTTGATGGAAGAACTTCAAGGCCAACCACCGTTGGGATGTATGAAACTTTGTAAATAATGGGATAAGCTACCAACCTCAACTGGGTTTACCGGATTTCTGAACCATCAACATGAGCAACTGGCTTTTGGGATGGAGTGCACCAGTCACCAATCAATTGAATCGTTGTGTAATGTTTTTTTCCCAATACAGCTACTGGTTTACTGTGTTTTTTTCGTACATGACTTGGATATGTTTCAACAACTGATCCATCCCACAAGTTGGTTGGGGCAACACATTCATGATGATTGATTCACAAATGTATTTCCATCAACGTGAGGATCCAAGACCAAGTAGCAGAAACACTGTTGATGGAACAAATCTTGCACCAGTTGATAGGTAGTTTATCCTGTTATTTACAGTGTTTTATACATCTCAGGTGCTTGTTTGGGATTTCTGAACCATCAACAGTATCATGCCACGTGTTTTGCATGACATTGCTCGAATTCGTCACAGGTGTCATGGATGTTCACCTCCTTTGGCCGTGAGCTTTGATCGAGGTGACGGTGTGTCCAATGCATTGATCTGTAAGTATCACAATCTTCATAGTCATATTATATAGTAAATATAGTAAGTTCAGTGCTAGTATGTTTATACAGGCAACTTGTTGTTGTTGTTGTTGCTGTTGTTGTTGTTGTTGTTGTTGTTGTTGTTGTTGTTGTTGTTGTTGTTGTTGTTGTTATGATGGGTGCACTTCTGAGTTGTAGTTGTTGCTGCTGCAGTTGTTGCTTCTTAGTTGTTGATCATCTCTCCGTAAAGGACCGCTCCTGAATGGGTAGTTCACCTATGTTCGGCTTCCCAGGGTGAGTTGGTGGTGTCAGGTGACGTGAGTTGCCCCATCCCGCAGATGCTGGCTTGTCACGTCACTACTAGGATCATGATAGATTATATAGGTGTTTCCGAGAATAGGGGTACCCCAAAATGGATGGTTTACAGTGGAAAACCCTATTAACATGGATGATTTGGGGGTACCACTATTTCCGGAAACCTCCATATATGTTAAATATGGGATCACCAGCAACCTCTCTCTACTTCCCATGTTTCAGTTGGTTCACATCCCACGGGATGTTGGTGCGACTTAAATCATGGAGTCAATTTAGACTGTCGAACATGGTCGCAACCTCAAACTGAAAACAGAAGTCCATGTCATTCCGCAAAGCATTTGTGTGCAAGGAAGTAGCTATATATATATTTATATATATATATATAGACATGCTTTATCGAGAGGATTCTTGTGTATACATGCTTGTTTGGTTTTCTCTTCCAAAATCCCTCTCAAAGTCTTCTCAATCCTTCAGGTCAATGTGGGTATACATAGATGAATGATGATGAATATAAAAAATCATATTTACATAATATATATACATTCAGTTCTAGTGTATCTATGGACCCCTGGCAAAAAATCCACTGACAACTCTTGGAGGGTCCAATAAGGTTGGACATTTTTGCAGTTTTCTGGACATGACAGCAAGTGGTGTGACATGTGCTCGTTGCTCGTTGCTGCCGGCAAAGTGAGCCAAAGAGGGCTGTCGGAGCAGGGTACAACAAATGGCGGCTATGAACAGGAAGGGTCTATAGATACTTATCAAACATGGTGATTCCCCAGTTTACGGAAGATTGAAATCATCAAGACCATTCATATACGACCTCATGAAGACTACTGATTTTTTTTTTAAAAATATACTTACGTTGTTTACTATGTTTGATCATTGCCCGGATTGCAGATAATTGAAGTATGTTACAACCCACGCAACTTAGAGGTTGAAGCCAGGAATCCTACGCAACCAACCCCTAGCCAACAGCCAACAAGTTGCTTCCAACAAAGAACTGACATGTCAACCACAAGGTCAGAGATTCCATAAACCTGGGCCCCAAGTAACAAACCAACAAAACAGTAGATCCGTTTCCTTTTCACCCGGGTTCGCGTCATGACTTGGCTACAAAAACTGGAGGCTTTGGAGGAGACAGAAAAAATTCAGAGAAATTCTCAGTGTTTTCTACTAGTTATCTACTTCTCTATGGTTGTAAATGGGGGTTAAAACTTCCATATCTAATGGCCACTTCCATATCTAATGGCCATAACTTATTTAGTTGTAAATGGCCACTACTAGTTATCTACTAGTTATCTACTTCCCTAGGGTGATAAACTCCATTTATAACTAGACCTGGAACCCAAATGACCGTTGTTTGCCTTGGAAAAGGCCTTCTTTTGGGGAGATTGACCTTCAAACATGTTCAGAACATCAGGGGGTTTGGTGTATCGATGCTGTAGATTCTGTACAACTGTAACTTCAGTAACTTCAGTAACTTCAGATGAGCACTGGTTATTTGCGGTATGTAAGGGATTATACTACCGAGTTATGTTGGGATTATAGTTAAATCATTATAAAGATACCGATTAAACAACCAGGATTTAATGAACAGATATGAAAAGTAAGGGACCCAGGGTTTTTTTTGTGGCTCACTTGCTTCCCAATGTTTTTCCATCGAGCATCATCGATCCACGCCGACAAAATACGGACGGAGTCTGTTCTGTTCAAAAGGGACTGGTTTACTTATACGGACCATGGTAAATCACCATTTAAAGTAGGAAGCTTTATCCAATCATTCAAGTATGTACTTGTGCCAAGATCCAAACTTACACCTGATTTTCTGTGTATATAGGAGATGGTCACCAGACCTGTAATAGGAATACGGAATATATGTATATATAGGTGTGTTGAATACCCATTCTTAGCATTCCCAATGAGGTGGGGTTTGTTGGTTTTTCCGTTGAATTTTCCACAGATTTGGTATCAGGAGTCTGGTCTTTGTGGTGTGCGGGTACAAAGCTTGCGTCGTTTCCATGCAGAACCAGATCATGGGAAGGATGGGTCGCTGCTGCCCAGTTTCCTCTGGTTACGTTGGCTTCTGCAGGGGGGGGGGGGGGCGCAGCAAGGTGTAAAGGTTAGTTAAAACCATCAAGTAGTTTGGAAGTTTTCAAGGAAGGTATTTGGTGATGTGCATATAAATGTTTAAATTATAACCAAAGAAAGTAGAGGTTAATTACGGTTGTAAGGGTGTATGTTTGTTTTGTTGTAAGGTGTAGGTCCTTCTTATCAAGTTGGCATAATAGAGTCATTCATGATCATGCCATTCAGTACCACCCCACTTTGGATATTTTCGTGTCTTAGTGACTTGTCGAAAACACTTAGGATGCATGGAAAGGTTTCCCCCAACAAACACAGAGGCATTCACTTCTGTCAGGGCCTTCTTGAATCCCAAAAAGGTGAACAACAAAAGACACAGCAGCATTCTATTACTTGTCTAGCTTGTGGTTTCAATGATTTTTTATTTTCAACCCTACCTCTGGAGATGATCCAATTTGACTAATATTTTTCAGGTGGTTTGAAACCACCAACCAGCTGCACCTTAAGTTTCTGAAATTGCAAGATTGACCAAAGCAGGTAGGTTTTAATGGGCAGTTCAAGAATTTGTAGCAATTCAAATTGAAATGCATCATGTTCTTCCGGCAAGGAACAGATAGACACACAGCTTGAGACAAAATTTTCCCATGGCTGATATTTTGTTGTCTTCAACGTTTCAACAGGAAATACATCACAGGTTACATCTAACGTAGAAATGGAAGTCCTCCTCTTGCAGTAGGAAATATATCAACAAATGAATACACATGGTGGATTTTCCATGGCTATTTTGGACGTAGAAGGTGTATATTTTGTACTACTGGACGGCTCATAGTGATCTAACATAACCTTACTCCCCTCTAACTTGAGGGTTTTCTGAGGAATCCTTATCAGAAATGGCGTTAAATTTGGTGTTAAATTGAGGGTGGATGTTTCTAGCCAGCCATCGTGATTTAGTGATATTATTGAGCACCTGAAAACGGATTTGGTTGGGAAACGGTCTTTTCCTTTTGCCAGCAGATTTTCGGGGGATATGTTCAACTTCAGGTGGGTAAGTGAGCAATGTTAATATTATCAAGGCCACTTTCCATTTTGATCTCCTCCACATGTATCACTTTCCCGTACTCAACATGATGATCCTTTAAGCAATGATATGCAAGCCTATGATTCACCACGTTCTCGAAACCCAATGTCGTTTGGTTGAAAGCCATGACGTTGAGCCCAAGGCGAGTACATTGGCAACAAACCATGGGGTCGATCACTCAGCATCAGCTACAACGAGTCGCAACGGGTTTTGGGTTGCAGATTTGTTTGCTCTCCAAGTTTTCAAGTTGGTTAGATACTGTTGATGCAAGAAATCCGGCTAATCATGTGATATGGGAGTAAATATCCCATGATTTACAAAGTTTTATACATCCAAACGGTGGTTGGCCTTGGGATTTCTGAAGCATCAACAGCAAAGTTTTATTGGGTGACTATTCATGATCCTTACAATGGAATGATTAGCGGTTAACCCATTAAGAAGATCAAGAAACAGAGATTCCAGCCTAAACACGCGCCATTTGGAATGATCATAATCCCTCCAAACTTCCAATGAAAACCGATGAGGGCCATTCAAAGAAGAATGCTGCTCAATTGCATGTTTTTTTGTATGATTTGGGTATCACATTATTTCTGGAAACGCCCTAGCTCTTTGGATGCTATAACTATACCTTTTGCCATTGTAAGATCCAAGATACCTTCAATAGAAGAGGGATGATTAAATTGCCCATATTAGAGGGACCAAACAACACACACATATTGTTTCAGTGAGGTTACCACCAAAAAATGGTGCCTTGTTTTTGGGTTGGCAGTAAGTAATGCAATGATACAATCAACCCTTCATACCTCGACCTCCCCCTTTACACAAGAAACATCATGAATCCATTACAATAGTTCTTTTGGTACTACAAGATCCAAAGATACTTTGGACCTCCTCATTTTGAATTTGAAAATACACATGATGGCATATGGTGTTTTATGTTTGTACTAAACGGGGTTTTACCTTCCGACCTGCTATGGAACCGACATCATCAACTCAACTGGATGGCCTGTTCACCCCTAAGGAGTATGACACTCAGCTGCCCTTTGGTACAAGGAAACCTCAAGGAGGACCTGTGGTGGTTGTCCAACCAACCCGTAGATCACAGGAAACACGTGAATATGTGTTGGTGATACTGTTGATGGTTCAGAAAACCGGTAAACTCACCAGTTGAGGTTGGTAGTTTATACCATTATTTATACATCCCAAGTGCTTAAGTGGATTTGAGTGGTGCCGGATTTGTTCCATCAACAGTATGGAGTCTCGTGAGCAAGAAAAGTGTGGGGCCCAAAATCCCTATAGCATCAAGCTGAGCAATGGAAAATCAACTGGTTCTTTAAGATATATAGGGGGATACTACCCACTTATATAGGGATTATAAGAACCCATTATCTAAAAGGATTCCTATTAACCCCAGGATTCAATGGAGAGTAAGGCCGGTTTTTGTTTCGTTGGGAATTTGAAGATTAGGGCATATGCAGTCATCACATATATCTACAGCCGTCCTACGTTTCGAAAGTGTAAGTCTCATGGCTGGTCAACCTACCCTCCCTCTAACGTACACTCCCAGAAATAAGGGTTTAACAGTTGGCCTTATTAAGGGAAACCAAAGGGGTTAAGAAGCCATTATTTCTTGGGGGGGTACTTTCAAAAGGCCATGATAGAGCTCGAATGGAAGTCGCGGATCGAGTGGATGAAATCCAAGAGCACTTGGATGCTCGATATCTTGGGCTCCACTGAGGCTGCTTGGCGAATTTTTTGAATTTCCCATGCCTGGCCAGTCTCACTCGGCGCAAAGATTGGTCCGAAATCTCCCCCGCAACAAGCGGTTGCTTTCGTTGAAGGCAGCGGCTGTTTCTTGCTCTTTCGTGCAGGCGGCGCAAAAAAGGGACCCACCAGACAATGCCCGGGTACCTGAAGAGCCGATTTCCTCACGACGTGCATATCCACATTGACATTCGTCCGCTGTGGCCCAACAATCCCGATGAGGACAAAGGCCATTGCCTCGGCGCCTAGGCTGATGTCAGTTCTCTTTTATGTGACAATTATTTAATTACAGTTGTCATATTCTTTGGCCCCTTTTAGCTATACAAGTTGTCCAAGGAGAAATTGCTTTCTATTTGTTTTCTTTTGGTATCAAGCTACCCTTAAGATTATGGTGGTAATGCCACATGACCAAGAAAAAAGGTAGCTTAGGGAATTATATAGGTGGAAGAAACCTCCTTTCATGAAAACCCAGATTCCATTATGTAAATTGCCACCAAAGATATCATTTGGTAAATGTGTTTTGGGAACTTGTTTTCCAGTCAACAAATTCAGAAGTACCAATCATCAAGCTCGAAATCAAATTCAAAAAAGAACATATCAAATTTCCAATCCCCAAACATATCACAAAATCAATGTTGTACCTTACCCTAGTATCCAACCACCTTGGGTTTGGAGACATGACTGGACTCCAAAAATTAGAACTCTACCCAAAAGACCTTTCTTTTGAGCAGTTGTTTGGAAGATTATGGATAACAATCAGCCATTCATCTGGGCAAATTACATATGTAATTTCCTAAAGCTGAATATGTCGAGGCATTTTGTGGGGATTCCCCTACAATTGCACCTACAAATCTAAGCTCTACCTTCGCCCAGATCAGGGAACTCTCCCTTTTTTGAACGGTCTCTCCCTTGTTGAACCCACTCCGCACCGGCTCTTGGAGGAGGATTTGGTCGTTGAAGCTTCCACATGTCAGCTCCAGGTAGGAATGCTGTGTCAACTTGGGATGTGTCAAGTGTCCTTAATTGATGGCTGGTCAACCTACCCCCACCCCTATCAGAAATACCAGTCACATGGATTTGTTTGGGTCTCCCAGGATTGTTTGAGGTGATTCAAAGTGTTTAAGAGTACCTGGCAATTCTGCGATTGTGAACTTTTTGGGAACTCAACGGTTTGTTGGTGACCTCACAGGATCGGGGATAAACAGGGCACGGCTTGAAGCACCTGGTTGAGGTGTCCTTAGTTGGGAGCACAAAAATATTGGATTGGAAATTAACCCACTTGGTTTTGGTCAAAGGATTTCCTTACTTTAATATCACCAACAACAATGACGATCTTGTGGCAGCGGAAAAAACCATCCATGAAAGCAACTCAGGATTTGGCGGTAGGGACGTGTTTTTTGCGTCTCTAAAATGGTCATCAAATCCCACTGAACAAAAAGAACCTGGTTTGATTGACACCCTTGGCTGTAGGGATTTGTGCTAACTTATGTTGGGATGCCTTGAAATACGTTATTCACCAACCTTTCAAAAACAATAATTAGTAGACATGTGCAGTATTCATTCTGTAGTGTGTCTTTTCAAGTGTTTACTTTTTGTTACAACAGCAATACCCTTAAGGTTCATTGCTCGATTTAAAAAGAAATCGCTCCCTACAACAAATAGCAACGGCCCTCAAAAACAAATACGCTTGGAAGACTTTCTCCGGCTTCCGTTTTGGTGTAATAAAGGGCAAACTTCAGTGTTTTTTGTGTCCCCTTAGGGAGACTCCACCACCTCCAACCAACTACCTGACATCCCCTTCGCAGCTTGGGCGCTGGGTGTCAGGTCTTGGTTCACAATAAACCTTTAGTGACTTGGAACATTGAGGGATGGCAGACGGATGGCTTGAGGGGGAAAGATTTCTATGTGGATTTGACTCATAATCTTGTTTACAGTAGATGGGTTAAAAGTCCACCACTTTGTTTTTTAGGGTGGTGGTTTCATTTGAGCAATGAAAGAAAGGCCCCTGGTTTTTTAAGGTTTAAGGTATATGGGTGGGGGGATGAAAACTTACCCAGTGATGTGATGGTGATTTTCATGAACCATCATAAGGATCCCTATTAAACAAGCAGTATTTCAATGGAAAGTATCCCACATTTCTCCTCACCATGCTGATTTTGGTTCCGTTAAACACATGCCAAACCACCACCCGGCCATCCCAATACGCCACGCGAGTTGTCTCGGCCGAAAGCCTAACAGCGGGGCAGCTGAGGCGGGATTGAATGGCATGCTTTATGGCACCGTCCTTCCCAATCTTTGTTCATGGAGGCGCACCCGGAGACAGGATGAGTTTGGGAAAGATTGACCGGGATTATTTTTTTTGTGTATAGTGGGGTATAGAAGGATGTTTTAGAAAGTATAGACACCACGTGGAGGATGGGCACATACTTGTGGCAAAATTCAAACTATCCCAAAGATTCATGAAATAAGCCTAAGTTATTCTACATCCATATTGAATGTATATTTGATGTTCCCTTTGTTTGCTTGGCATTTGGATGTCTAGTGGGTGTTATAACCAGCGAAGGTGTGAGTAATTTCAGAGTTTTGTATGTTCACCTCTAGTTATTTGAATTCAAATTGACTTGCGCATGTTTTTCTCTTTTTCTCACAAGGGTTCAGAGATTTGTGTAAATTCCACTTCTAATTATTTCAATTTAAATTGACTTCTTTGAACAGGACATGGGTTGGTTTGAAACCTTATGGCCTCAACTAGTAAACTTAAAAGCCACTTGCTGCCATGTCGACATGTGGAGTCGTCGGTCCAACGTGTCAGGTTGGAACGTGTGGCCAGTCAACGCATGACTCGTGGCATCGATGAAGCGTTTCAGAGGACTGGCACTGTGAATATGACGAGGTGAGCAGTGAAACAGATAGCCCTGGTTGTTTCAAAGTTGTTTTGCGATACATGGTCCCTTTTTTTCGGTGGGACTGTTGATGGAAGAAATGATAACAACCTGGGATGTAGAAATCCTTGTAAAAAGCGGGATAAACTACTTATCAACTGGTGCAGGATTTCAGCCATCAACAGGAGTATTGATTTTGGTTCATTATTTTTTACCTTCAAAACTTGGTGGGAAGAAAGGCTTCCCAATTTGACTGACTTCTGCCATTTTTTTCATTAAACATTGGGTGACCAAAACAAAAACAAACAGCAAACTTTACAAATTGAGGAAGTTCGACTCCAACCACCATACCCAACCTAGAAAATACTAAATTGTCCAAACATGGTATCCTTATTGATTTTTAGCCCGGTGCTGGTGGTGGTTTTGGTAAAGGATCACCTTGCATATCCAGTTGGCCAAGCGAAGCCATAAAAGTTGGCCGCAGCTGTTGGGGAAGCTCAAGGGGAAAGACGTATTGAATGTTGATTGTTTGAAGGCAGATGGTACGTTTTGGATGCCTAGGGTAAACAAAAAAAACCTTCCAAGCCATACCGAAACACACCTTTTTTTTTAAGATGCAAGGACTTCAAAAGATCCAAGTACCCATAAAGGGACTCCACCACCAAATCCAGTAGACCTTATGTATGCCATCATGTGTGCTTGCCTTCAATCTGATTGAGCCTGATCCAACGCCACAGAAAAAGGCTGAAACAACAAAACACCTTTGAAGAACTTGCACCTTTGTCGAGGTGGTATGATAAAGACATGAAACATCCTGCAGCCAGGACTCCGGATATGACTTGTTTTTTGCAGCAACACAAATTATAGCTTTTGGGAACGAATCGATATGTCCCAAAAAGGGAACATGTTGAAAGAAAGTAGTCTTCCATTCACTTAATTGGACTTGAAAACAGTAACTGCTAACTGGCTTGGGTCATGGTGTCGCCCTGCATACTGTCTATGGATAAGGCCTACAAAGTGAACACGGTAGCCGGTGTTTGACTAAGTAAGTCAGCTGCAGCTATTCTGATTTGCGACCCTTTTCGGTTTGCAACTCTTTACTGGCTTAAAGGTGAAATTTACCTTTGTTCTCAATGGCCATTGGCTGGGTAAGTACCAGTATTGTTTGGGAACGTATTTAGAAATCTACTTGAAGCAGACATGAGGTTATTTTTTCAGGATACTGTGAATGAATGTGTGGTGCTCTTTTTAATCCCCAATTCCCAATTCCCAAAATTGCCAACAAACAAATGTGTGATGATTATGTTGGTAGATGTTTGGGTGTTTGTGGAGGGCAGAAATCAGGCTAACAAGTTGATTTGTTTTTTTTCTCACATTAAGTGGTGCATGCATCAACAGTGTACATAGTCACTGCCACATGTCACAGCTCTGAAATCCCTGAGTCATTAAGGATAGCACTGGAATCATCTTGACATTCCAAATGCAAGTTGTTTTTGACAAATAAAATGTCAATGTCCATTATTTTTGGTTGATTGCATAACAAATCTCACACGTCACACCCTGCAAGTCTTACGGTGCTGTGTTGCAGGAGTGGTTATGCATGGACACCCGCCATGGAAGCGGCTCAGGTAGTGGATGAATGGTGTTTGGTGGGTTGGGAACGGTGGCTTTAGCAATAGGAGTTAGTACTAAATGAGCAGCTTACCATCCCCTATTTAACCCAACCAAGCAGGGTGGTTACTGCTCAATTGTGTTTGGGTTTTGCTGTCTCCCTGAAACTAACAGCTCGCCCCTGAAAATGGATGGTTGGAATACTAAATTCCTTTTGGGATGGACTATTTTTAGGGGCTATGTTTTTGTAAGGGAGTGTAAATTAGTAAATGAGCTGTTTAAGTGAAGTAAATTCAACAGACTTATGCAGTATAACCATAAGGACCATGATTATTCCTAGGTACTTCATCATTACAACTTCTTGAGGATTCAGTTATGACCTAATATTTGGTTGATACTTAAAATGCACCTGAGCAGTGACCCAAACCGTGTTTGTTTTCAACTTGTACATGGGGGATGAACAACTACCCAGTTCAAGGAAAAAAGGATTCCGTGCTTCACCAACCAGTAAAAATGACACTTAGCAATGTTTCTGATGTACGCACCCACTTGTATAATAGATGGGCATCATATTTGGCTCTAAAGACGTCTAAAGACCTTCTGTACCCCCATTTCAGGAGGGTGAACGTCTCAAAATGGCCGAACAAACATGGTTTTGTATTTTAAATCGTACCTTGCACCCAAGAAAAACAATCCTAGCACCCAACAAGCTAACAAGGAAACTCATCTTCAAAAACCTTGTTGGAGGTGTCAGTTTGGCGAGTGTTTGGGGGTCAATTCTGTAGAGATATGGAGGTGAAACAAAATCATCCACTCCCTGAAGAAAATTGTCCACGTTTTCTTATTGTAGCTTTGGTCAAAAGACCTGGAGAGTTGAAGATCAAGGAATCAAAGTTTGATAAAAAGTACCACGTTGGACCACTTGGCTACTTGATTCGATTTATCCATGGTAGGGATTGTTGACCAACGGTGATGTGTCACTTTATATAATTATATATATATATACATATAATATGTGTATACAATTGTCCAAAATCCAAATCCTCCCCATCAAGTGGTTCAGGTCAACCTCCAAAAAGAACGTGGAGGTCAGTTTGGTTCTAGGTATTGTGAAATCATAATATGATGTGTATATAGTGACATTTTAATGCATGATATATAAATCCCCATTATTATAAGTTATATATATAGAATTTCATATCATTGCTTAAATAAACTATCTATTTCATTTGTACAACAGCTTACAGTAGGTGTTTTTGTTTGGAAGCTTCACCAATCTCCCAACAAAAAGCAGCAGGACACCGCGGAGCGTACGGAGCTGCGTGCCTTGCATCAAGGGCAACCGGAACGAAGCCGTGAAGGTGGAGGTGCCTGTTTCTACGGGTGAAGGAAGGTGAAGGTTTACACCCCAAAAGAAACGAACGAATGAACTGGCTGGAAAATTCCAACCAGTTCTCAAGTTGTAGCTCCTATTACAAATGTTGATTTTCCAGTACCATTGAGTGGACCTGCCTACAAATTCTCTTGAACAATTATTTGAAAATAGACAGTTTGAAGGTATATCTCCAACTAGAGATTAGGAGATTTTCCATTCTTCCAGGTCAGTTTTCGGGTGTACATGTGAAATGATTTTGGTAGACTTCCAAAGAGTTGTAGTGACTTGACAATGGATTTGGTTGAAAGGTGTGATCTGTTTTTGGTTGGTTGGTCGTTGTTGTTGTTGTTGTTGTTGTTGCTGTTGTTGTTGTTGTTGTAGTTGTAGGTTTCTGCCAGTTCTTAACTTTAAACCACACAAACATCCTTAAAAATCATCATGTTAGGAAATATGTTGTTCGTGGTTTCCTACCATCAAACAATCAAATTACAACAGCATCGTATATTTTCTTCTGCCTATTTGAACAAATAGTTGTCATGACCTGTATCTTCAATTGGTGCAAGCTGTTCTAAAGAAGCAAGTCGATTTGAATGAGTTCTGATCCTGTTTGATCTGTTTGTATTGGTTGAGTATAAAGTCATTATTGTGTTGTTCTTGCAGAGTTATGATCTTTCAGAACTTGGACACAGGTTGGTTTCTGTTGTGTGTTTTTCCTGAGGGGTTAGATATATACTATATACATGTTTGCTTGGTATTATGATGCTTTACTTGTTTTTTGTGTTCATGTGGGTTCTCACAAAGGCTGCTTCAATTCAATGGACCTCTCTCCAACTGGCAACACACGAGTTGCTATTCAACATAAAACCTATAATAAGTTGATGTACAAAGATGCTCCACTAGTTGGTAGGTAGTTTTTGTTGATATCCATACTATTTACATCTACATGTTCATGGGTTTTAAAGTATTATACATCCCAGTTCGTGCAGGATTTTGTACGTCAGGTCTTTGATGATTGCGATTTGGTTCACCTTGATACCTAGACGAAACTTACTTCAAGATACAAACAATACATAGCGCCCCCAGACCCTACAGTATTGGTGTGTCCAAGGTTGCCGTCATCATCGTCATTTATCACTTATCATCATGAACATCTTCATCTCTGTTTTTGATCTTTGTCTTCATTATCCTCAATCATAACAATGCTACTTCTCAGCATGATCATCATGGATATCATGGTCATCGTCGTGGGGTCGTTGTGCCAGGATTGCTGTTTGCCAGGAACTTGGAACTTGACATTCTGTCGATCTAAAAAAAAGTGGAAAGCAACAACAACTACTGTTTCAGAACCAGGAATTACACTGAACATGTCCTGTGCTAACTTACACTTGCTGGATTTGTTATTTGCGTTTTTGGAGTTGCTTGCGGCTTTGGCATGACATATGTCATGCCGAGAAATGCAAAGAGAAGTAAACCTGAAAAGGGGAACATATTCATATGCAGTAAATATGTACTTCTTGCCGCACCACTGACTTTTCCCACTCACCTGAACTCAAGGTAGTGCTTACAGAAACGGATCTGGTGGTTAAATGCTTCCCAATTGAACGTAACAAGTTGGAACAAGCATATTTTGTCAAACGATTTGGCAAAAAAAACGCCACCAAAAGCGCATGCATCGACGGACCAGCAACCATTGGCACCTCCTTGAGGCTCCTGATGATTTGTGCATTGCTGTTGACACCTTGCAGGACGTTTGACATTTGAGAACCAGGTTTAGGAACAGAGAATTTGTTGAATTGGCAGCAGAGAATGTGCTTGAAGAGATTAAGGGTGAATGTCCTTTTCTGTACAAAAAGCAGTGTAGATAGAATGAAACACTGAGTTTTTGAACATGAAAGTATGGTAAAAGTGGTGAAAAGATTTAAGAGTGAATCTTAATAGATTGATTGAATATTGAATGCCTTTTGCATGGCATTTGTTTCCATAGTTGCTTTGTTTGGGTTTGCATTCACTAGTACGATTTGTTTGTTGTTTTGGTCACCAGTTGCATTTCTTTTTGGATCCAGTTTAACATCTGTTGTCTTTTTTGGACAGTCTCAGGTGGTGCAGAAGTACTCCTTTTGTGGATGTTTCACATCTCTGCTACATGATTGACTGGCCATTAACTTTTGGGTCTCGGGCCCTGGCTTACTTCGGATCTCCGTGACTCAATTGCTAGACAACAAATCAACGAGGAATCATGCAGTATAGATCTAAAGAAAAGATAGTGAGTATAGATGTTTTTTTTGCACATATGATATAACAATTCTGTACAAATATCAAGGTTGAATATCCTGCATGTCTGGGATTATCTTGTAAAAGGTTATTTTATCTTCATATTTTTTTCTGTCATGAAAGCATCCGGACCGTCAGCCATTGTGGAGGACACCAAGACCATGACAGTGCGGGTGCACTTTGATGCGGAGGTGCCATATGGGAAATCCAAATAGAAATCTATGGGCATAGGGGACCCTACCTAACGCTACTGTAACACAATTATCACTCGTCTGGAAAGGATGTCATCCTCAAAAGGCAGTTGTTTCGCAGTACCAATCTACCTGCTTTGCTAGTGAGTGTATACTTATCTTTCCACCATTATTAAGCGCCAAATGTTTGGTCCCCTTCTTTGTTGCCAAATATGTTTCCACACACATGGCCCCTGTCATGAAATTGCTGGTGCAAATGTAAGCACAATTAAAGAAAGTCTTTGAACTCATAGGTTTCCTTGAGAACAAGCGCACTCCAAAGACATGGAGCGAATTTGAATGTTTAAGCCCCAGGTAACACTTGTAAATTTGAAAATGCAAATGCCCCTTGAAGAAAGTTTTACGACCCTTAACATCCCTTGACTTCAGTGAGAATTTGTGTGGCTGCCACACCAAACGTTTTAATTCTATCAATGACATAGGGCGAACTAAGTCAGTGTGTATGTCTGAGAGCTCTAGGAAGGATGGCAAATCAATTTCTTCAAGTGGGCTAGGAATTTGAATCCTGGGTGTATATATGGTGGTTACTGTCAAGTGGCTGTTACTTTCACTTATGTTTGTTACCCCCTACCTTTTTCTTGGCCTGTAATTTTGACTCATTTTCCAACTCCTAATGAGACACTTTGGCACATGATTCGTTTTACTTCTTTATCTTACGGAAAAATAATTTCCCTTGAGCTAGTGGTTAAAGTGGAAACTGTTTGGAATCCAGATTCTGCCTATGCTTTAAGATGTTTTTTTTGTTCAGGTGCCATTGACTTGGCAAGCTAGTGGAATAACCCTGGAAGACGGTTGAGCAACACTTTTTCGGCCGAGGCTTTATGCTGAGGAAAGAATTCAATTAGTCTATCAGTATACATGCATATATGTGTACGTGTCATTGATACGTGAGTCAGATATGATAGATACATAGTTTGCTCAATTTTGTCCTTGAGTCCCAGCGACAACCACGAGATCCCTGAGGATCAAAAGTAGCCGTTGGAGAGGATCAAAAACGAATGCTTGTCTCCATAGCCTTTGGTGGCCCGCGTTGTGCTATTCCAAGATGCCTCAGCTTCCAATTGCGTTTTTGGAGTGGATCGCTAGAGAAGCTCCAGCGTCGACGTGAACGTTTGGAAGGCCTTCTTGCAAGAATCCAACGGCCTCGTTTGGAATCGTTTGAGGTTGGTGGGAAGAGATACCAGCTACCTTTACTAGCAAAAGCTGCTGAAATTGAGCGCTGCAGTGAAGATAAGTTAGCTTATTTGGCAGGTTTTTTTGATGGTGACGGGTGCGTTTCCCTCATCAAGACGACCGGAAGTTTTAAGTTGGAAATTTCTCAATCTGTCAAAGGAGCCGAGACATTGCTCCAATTTCGAGAGCATTTTGGTGGAAGCATTGTTCGAAAGCATGATGGCAATGGTTTCATCAGACCCATGCTGAGGTGGCAACTGTATGGAGAAGTAGCCATGAAAAGAGCATCAACATTGTTGACAAAGCATTCTCGAACAAAGAGGAGCCAGCTTCAAATATCAGGCCGTGGCCGTGTCGAAAAGGAAGCGCGTTTGCAAGTTGCTGATGAGTTAAACATGCTCAAGAGACGAGATTATGTGCCAGACAATCGTCAACTTTCCTGGCAATACCTAGCTGGATTTTTTGATGCCGAAGGTTACATTAGAGTCTCTCCTATCAGTGCTTCCATTGTACTAGTTCTTTGGCAAGTGAAACCTGCCATTTTGAATCAAATACTGTCATTTTTGCATCACCAGCAGCACCAAAGCTGGAAGATGTACAATGTTACGAAGGAAGGCTTGTCCACAAACACTAGCACCACCTACTACTCAATCAACTGTTGCGGAAATGAGCAGTGCAAACGCAGCCTTCAGGAGCTCCTTGCACATGGCCTCCAACAGAAAGGTGAGCAGGCTAACCTTGCCAGAGACCTTACCTTCCAGAACCATGTTGAAATTCGAGATGCTTTATTTCAGCTTACGGGCCAGCAATCGCGATACAAACGCTTGGACAGCATGGGAATGGAGATTTCCAAACAAATTCAGCAAGTCCGGGACCGCCTTCGAAGCAACGCTGTCGAGGCCCAACGTCTTACTTTGGAAGAAGAACTTTGCCTGTTGAAAAAGAGACGTGAAATACACAAACTCCAAACTTCCTGCGAAAGGATGTGTTCAGATCTGCGGACGCTCTTGAAGCTGGGTGCATGGATTGTTCCTTTGCCGGTGGAAAAAAATTGGCATGGTTTGCATGGCAGCACAGTTTGTATAGATCCTTTGTTTGCGATGGAAAACAGTTTGTATAGTACAGTTGTTTTTGATTCATCTTATCTATCAATGGGGATTTAGGATTCCAAAGATGTTTCAGGATTATTTTCCTGATACAAAGTCATTGATATACATCGACTCCTGGAAAGCAGCATGCGGCTATGGACTCAATTGCCTGATTTTGTTTGCTTGGTAAAGACACATGAGATTCTCCAAATGTATGAGTGTCCATAGTAGAAAGCATGAAAAAGCATTTTGCCCACAATTTCTCACTTTTTGTAGTGGAAACATCTATCGGAGCCACACGTGCTAGCTACTCACTGGATCAACCAGAACTTGAGCATGTTTTGCTTACAAAAATACATCTTTACACCATACATCATCATATATATATATATATTTATATATATGATATATAATTATCATGTTTGTTATTTCTTGGCTGGGATGTGGGCTCTGTTTTCCATCCAGCATGCAGATCCCCAGATTGTCAGGCCTTAGATGTTGCTCAGCGCATCTTGCCGCCTGGAGCCCTGGGAAATAGGTGGAAGAAGGGCGGCATGTAGGTTGGATGTCAACCTGGTTGCCACGGACCTTGTAATTTGTAGTTGAACTTGATTGACCTTGTCCCTTAGGTGACCCCCTCCTTTCAAAGGTGGTGGTTTGGAAGTGTTTTTCCACCTGTCATTAAACCCAATTTTGTTTGTTTTGGATTGTCCCACTGTCTTTTGAGATGTTTCCCACTTTCAAAAAAATGTAAGTTCAAGCACTTAGAAGACTACAATCTATTTGACACTGATAAAGCTGCGAACAAAAATGGGGAATTCTAAGTGCTGATGTCCCCAAGCTTTGTGCAGTAGTCAACTCAAACTCAAGATGCACCATTTCTGAGGTTAGAAGAACTGCTCGCAGCTGATGTCTTGGAGGACACCATGGTTGTTGGGAGGTGATGTTTTGTTGCAACATTGTAAAATCATCGTAGTGGCCCTTGATACAGGGAGCTTCATTTCTTTAAGACAATCTTAGGTCCTAGGCAAGTGAAACATGTTATTTACATAAGTTTGTGAATTTTGAAAGTTTCGGGTGCATGTTCCACTGAATCTTCATGAGTTAAGTTGCTTTTACCAAATAGGATGTGCTCGGCCTTGTGTCTAGTTGAAGAGATAGCTTTTGAAAGTTTCGGGTGGATGTTCCACAGCAATATCATTTGACCCAAAAATCTGGTCCAAAAACAAAGATCACTTAAAGCATTCTGTAGAAGCTAAACATATTATTGAGTACATGACCCAAGTGGATCTACGTGACCACTTTACAGCAACCTTGACTCGCATTTTTTCCCCCAGAGGCTCGTCGCTTCGTCGCCAGGATCGTGTGAGCATTTACCTCCAATGCGATCCACAGAATCCCATCGTTTGGGCCAAATTGAATGGTCGTTGTAATCCCAAAGAGTGTGGAAACTCAGATTCGTTTCTGGTTGGGTTGGGACACATGGGGGTGGGGGGAGCTATATGGTTAATACTAACCAGTTGTAGTGTTTGGTTGGTTGGGTCGTAGGGGGAGGGGGGTAGCTTTACTACCCTGATGGGGTTTGGAAGTTTGGATGAGTCTGGGTCAATCATAAGCAGTTGTAAGGTGACTCAACTGCCAACTACAAGTAGCTGTATTGCTGGGAAGATGTGTTCTGGGGAGGATTTGAAAGCAGTTAGGCATTACGATGTTGATCCAACTGGCACGGTGACACGAAATACATTTCCATTTCAACGTTCTCCAAACATCACACTTCTCAATCCAATCTCCAAGATGTGTTCTTTAATGTGTGTACTGTGTTTTACTCAAACTTTATGAATGTTGTTGGGAGGATCTCTGGAAAGATGGTCAAAGAGTCAAGTTGCATTTCGCCACTTCCTCCAACTTTCTCCAACCCAAAGCGTGTGAAACACGCCAACGTTGGGAATCAAGTAAAGTAGTTATGCCAACACAAAAACGGACCAACAAAATGGGGGGTTGCAAGTTGCAGTATATGCTTGTTTGGGTTATATTGCGAATTATCTTACACAGTCCATATCACGTTAACAATAAGCAGCTATCATGGAATGATCTTCATGGTAATGCTTACCTGGTTTCCCAGGAGTAGCTGGAGCATGACCACATGCGATCGTTTTCGAGATCGACAGCAAAACAGCTCAGCTCCAGGTGCGATTTGGGGTGCATTTGATGAAGCCGATACGATCAACTTTGAAACATGACATATGATATATTGTGAAGCAATTCTGAATTCAAAGATTATGTATTTCCCTTCGGCCTGAAAGAACTCCAGAATGCCCTCAATATACTTGAAGATAAAATGACTCAAACCTAGGACTCAAGCATTCTGTGCAGGGACCCTTCACTTTGACTTCGATGTTTGTGGAGGGAAGGCAAAAACTCCGTACTCAGCACACTCTGGAATTGGAATGCTGCCCAATTGCATTGCATAAATGAGCACTTGATAGGGTTTCCCTTCAGCAAAGTGAACTTGTGAAATCAACATCATGGTCGGTATTCTTTTGGGGGGTTGCATGATGCTTTAATGTTTTTTTTTGGCAGGATTGCCATTCCCTTTGCCTATTTTTTTTCAAATAGCAACCCCAACCACTCTACATTGCCTGTGAACAGATGCCATGGGAAGGCTTCCCCAAACGAGACCAAAAACTAAGGACAAGATGCCATATTTTTCTCAAGGGGGAACTGGTAAGGCTTACTTTGCCATGAGCAGAATGTAAGTTGGGGGGACTTTACATCTTTCCGTTGTTTGCTGCCATTCCAGGGCACGCGCTTGCCATTGTTCTGACGAAGCAGAAGGAAAGCTATTGGGAATTGTTCGGTCCAAAAAGTGTTGGTCCGTGAGATTGGGCTGGGACATAAAGTTTTAGTCATGTCTAGTCTTCAACAACCAATCAAGTTGAGTCAAGTACCTTCTTTTCTGATGTTATTTGGACCATTGTTTCACACATTCTACGAGACGAGAACCTGCCAAGATTGTGAAATTTTGGTGCAGCCCCCTTGAGTTTGTTTGGAACGGATTTGTGAGTTTCATAGGGTGTCTTGCAACCAAAAGTTGTATTTTGGTGTAGGGGCCTAAAAAAAAAACCTTTGAACATGTGATTTTGTTTCAACATATCCCCGGTTACCGCTTTCCAGGAGACCCGGGGGATGTGGGAGCAACCTTTTGCGACTCTTGGCTTACACACGTTCAAGCAAAAACCGGGTCGGAGAACTAGTTTCTTTTTTTCGGGACAGGGTCTTTTGCGGGGACAACCCTCAGTAAATTTGTATGCCTTTGCAAGTTATCCACTGTTGATATGTTGTTTTCACATCTTTGCCTAACCTGAATGAACCGTTTTGTGATTTTTACACGGATCCAAGGTTTGCAGAGATGCCTGTGTTTAGTTGTTCAAAGACAGTCTTGGCAACAAGCTTCGAGAGATCATACCTGGAGATCCAGAACCGCATGCAATCAAGCAGTTCACTCAGATGTGCTTACGATTTTGAATGCCAAGACATGATTCCAATTGTCCTACAACAACAACGCCCTCCCCAAACTGCCAAAATATACTCACATGTTTTCTATATATCAACATCAGGTACTATGAAATGAACTAGGTCACTAGGAACCCATTTCTATATACATCTAATTATACACAATGTATTCTGTTTGCATTTTTAACCACTTGTAACATAGATTTCAAAAGCTGCAGGTAGAACAACTAAAACTTCCACAAGATCCACTGGGGCAATCTGCAGGTTGTGCCTCCAACATCCCTTGATGCTCAAAAATTACGACGAGTTGGCGGATGTTTCTGAGGTGTTCAAGTTTGTTTGTTGTTTGTTGTTCGGAAGGGAGGGATTTACCAAAAATAGGGAGGGATTTGGAGCTATCCCTACGTTTGGGGTTGGTGAAGGTGACATGTGGAAAGATCTCAAAAAAAGTAAGATGATGTGTATGACTCCTTAATAGCTTGATGCCAGATGGTGTTTGTTTTTGAAGATTTTGGTTTTAATGTCAACACCCCAGCCCTATGTCAGGAGTATGTCCAAGTTGAGTCATTTATTGCCTAGTGAGGTTCTACTTTTAAGCAACCACCTCTACATGCCCTAGGTAAATTCTAGTGATGTCACACGTCAGGTGCCAAAGACTTCTTCCCAAATAAAAGGGTAGTTTCAGACATGTACAGACTGAGGAAACTTGTTCCAACATTGATGAACGGTTGGGGGTTGGTCAAATCTTAGGATCCTGGACAACATGAACGCGTGTAAACAATGACTCAATATTACTACGCCCCGTTGTTAGGGAATATGTTTTGTGGTTGTTGAAGGCGATATTACAATAACCCCATCATTGAAGAGATGATCCAAGACATCTAGCAGCATGTTCCTCAATTGGGTGAGGATTGAGTTGCCTGCCGTTGTTACATTTCGTCATGGCAATCTTCAGTAAACTACTTCCATGGACTTTGAAAACATTGCCTACATGAAGTTGATACTAGCATCATGTTTGTTAGCTTGTGCCAATTGCGGACTGATACATCATATGTGGAGTAGCATCTTGACAGAAATCCATTTGAACCCCTCAGTGTCCTAACCTTTGTTTCATTCACCCACCCACAATTCCACCGAGAGTATTGTGAGAAGCTTTCTTTGGTCTCCGCTATCAACTGTATCATCTTGATACATCAGCAGACCCCCATTGCGGCAAGGCCTTGCATGCGGACCAAGCAGATGCTGCGCGTCTCTCTCCCGAGCAACGGAAGGATTTGCAACGAAGATTGGCTGAATGGACGGAGGCGCACAACCAAACAGAACAAAAGGCAGAGATGAAACAGCAGGGAATTCCACTGGCCTTCAATATGAAGGTATCTAAGTTTAATGTGAAGGATGACTCTAAGCATCACACTTGGTAAAGCTTCCGTCTCACTAGACCACAAAATCACCTGCACGGGCACACTGCTCCATTTGCCAGGAAAGATTTGAAATAATGCCTGGAGCCAAACTTTTACCACGAAGTCCTGAAGTGGGTTGGGCCCTGCGAGATGAGGATGCCCGGGGCTGGAGCGGCTTTTGGGTTGTCAACGGCATGGAGAAGTGTGATGACACTGCCGTTGAGAATTCGAATGGTAGGGGAAACAGGAAGTTTTGGATGTGTGTGTTCTCATAAATTAAGTGGGTTGGGCAATCAGGGGTTCTCATGTTTCTTGAGATTTTGATGGGGGCAGAGCAGTAAGATGCAGTAGATTAGTTTGAGAACGGGGAAAAGCTATTCTTTGAAGCCAAAGACTTAGCCAACATGCGCAAGAAATTTCTTCAAATCGGCATGGATCACTAATTCTGTTTCGCATGGCTTTTGGCAGGAAGATTCTTGAGCAAAGGTGCAGCGCTTAGAAGATTTGAATCGATGAAAGTTTGAAGCGGACAATGGACAATAGACATAATATGTGAGACACTGTCATGCCATGTTCAAGTCAGGGAAGGAGCAGACATGTGACATGCGTGCAAATCAGACTTATAGCTATACTCCAGCTAAATGAACATATTGACATGCAATTATCAGCAAAGTTCATGGGCTAGATTTGTCACTAACAGCTTACTTTCCAGCAGCCAAGATTCGTATGAAGTTCCCACAACCCAACATATTGATTTCGGGCCTTGCTTGGTCACTCACCTATACCTGGCACCTCTTAGCAAAAGCCGACCCCACACTCTCACCGCTCGTTGAGGTGTGAACCATGATCTTCCAGTGGGTAGGGTTCAGCTGCAAAAACAAGATGCGCAATAGCGGGGGTGGGGCGGGTGTCGGAGGACAGTGTTTTCTGCAAACAAAAAGTCCATGTTCTTGGCTCTTACGGTGAACTTGTTAAGGCAGATGGCTAGATGTTCCAATCAATTAGGTCATTAGGTGTCGTGGCCGTGGCACTTAGGAACAGCTGGGGAGAAAATCCCAGGCCCAATATAAACATCCTGCTGCCAGCGGGGGGTATGACTCAAATTTGTGGTGAAAGTAAACGGCTGGCTGGAGCATCAATCATTTCAAAATCGGGTTTCCAATTACCAATATTGAACTTGAACGATTCTCATAGCTTGTTCAATTTTTTTGATGGCTCGGCTTTGCTGGGCATAAGTCCAGAATGACAACATAATTTTCCAATCATTTGAATGGTCAATCTTTTGTGAATTATTGGTATATACATTTCAGGGTGTGCTATATCTCAGGTTCTGGGTAGTTTTAAAGTGATACATATCAGCACTAATTAATTTGCGATGTTGAAGGGACATATAGCAGCCCCTATATATTTCCCCTGTCTTTAATAAAGATCCCGTTTTTATTTTTGGTCAAGACGACGCTTCTTCCAAGGTGATTTGACGACGAAGATCCTGGAGACTTCCATCGAGAGGCAAACGCCGAGGCAAAGGACCGTATAATGCCAAGGTTAACCCACTGAGCTCAAGGGAAGGAAATGGAAACTCGCTCTTTTTCGGGGGAACTAAGCTCGCTGTTGGTTTCAGGGAGGGTAATCCAAATCACCTACAAAAAAGTATATAACATAAGTTGAATCCCTAGGAATCCAGTCATATTGTCAGAGAATGAGCAAGGGGTGTCCAATCACCGAAACAAAATGCATACACAGTATTTAGCTTCCATGAAACCATTTCTCAGAAGGTGAGCCTGGATGCTTAGGCAAATGTTAGCAACATGATCCCAAAGACCAACATAGATTCATCTAGTTTTACAGTAACATGTTGTAGCAGGTTTACCAAGCCAGTTGCTCCCTTAATATCTAGTTAGTAAGTGGGTTTTAACCCCAATAATTTAATGTATAAGTTGATTATAGCCCATTGATCCTAACCATTGATTCTAACTTCCGTGCCGGGACATCCTAGTAACCCTAACCTTTAAATTGGTGCCAGGAGCAGAGTTGCCAACCAATCCAAGTGGACCAAATTAGTGTCGTTCAAGGTGCAGTGGGTTGGATGGTGGCGTAGTATAACGAGATCGAAATGGGGTTTGGAATTTCCTGGTGTGTCCAAGGAGCCAATGATTCAATGATAGGCTATATGAACAGTTGGTGACATTTGGTGACTTTGATTCGCGAATAACTTTAGTTATTGTCAAATGCATTGTTTTATTTTCAAAGACATGAAACCAAGCTATACAGCTATACATTTACAACCAAATTTAACTAGGTGCTGATCTGATACTTTCAAAGACCGAAAATCTTTTGTTCGGTGTGCTAGTGGAATGTTGTTTCAGAAATCCTGCACCGGTTCTTCTGCAGTGTGTCCAACTTTTTATTTGGGTTTTAAGTTGTAGCATCATTTGTATTGGTACTCGGAGTTATGAACATTACAAAACTCAGTCTTGTTAAGACTTTCCGCTACCCTTCCCATTGAGGATTCTGGGTGATGTGATGTTGTTGCTTGACAAGGGTACTGTAGTACCCAACTAAAGCTTAGAGTGATCGCCAGAGTTCTGAACCAGCAACAGCTTGTAGCCTAAGTAGGTTATAACCTGTCATAGATTCACATCTTTACTACTGTTTCTGAGTTCCTATCAGTTGTAAGTAAGGTCATAACTCCATTTATGGGGGTTATAACTCCAGTTACCCATTCATATGGCCATTTCTAGAGGCTTTAACTTCATGTAAAGCTTAGTAGGGGCCCCACCTTGCATGCATGGTTCATAAGTGCGTACTCAAAAGCGCATGTCATTGTTGGAGATGAGGTCGCAACTGGCCCGGAGATCCAGGGATGAATGAGCTGCCGAGTTCTCAGAACAACGAATCAGGTATACACAAACACAAACGCATCATAGGAGCCAAAAGTTAAAAGGCCGGAACAAGGGTAATGTATGGGAATGGAACATTTTTCAAGCATAAACTGAAGGGGGTACAATGTGAGCAAAAATGCTCACATGTATTTTTTTATTATTTTGAAATATGATGTGTTTGTTCTCTTAAGTTTTGACACGGCCTCTCATGATACAGCTGCAATACTTTTGGCATATCTTGGGGAATCCCTCAAGGACTTTCAGGTGTTAGTTGTTTTTTTTCCAATTGTGTTCCACTAAACTGGACTTTTATAGCAAGAGTACTGACTGTATAGTGACATGACATTGACATCTATGATATGCAGAACGTGTGCTCAAAGACTTCAGCCCTTCATTTGACTCAGTTAAGGACTTTTAAAGTAATTGACCAATCAAAAAAAAAACACTTGTTGTTTAGGGTATATACCGGATTATACTATATACGCAATTATGTCGGGACAATAACACACCCTCACAAATATTATAAGGATCCTTTTTAAAGAACCAGTATAATGGAAAGTAACAAGTGTTTTTTTGTATTGAGCATCAACATTTGGGGAAGTAAATAGGATTAGATGGATGTGGATTCAAAGAACATGGAAGTCTCACCATGAAGATGAAGGGGAATGCTTCAATTTGACCAGCATGTCTTTTAAGCTGGGGTGGCTTAACCACCACACTCCGCCACCTAGAAAAGATATTAATAAAATGTCTTATCAGGTCAGATGAATGACTTTTTGATTTTGATGAGTATGTACAGCACTTCAAAGATAGAATTTGATGTTTTGTTTTCGGCTTTTCAGCCCACCTTGTCCACATAGCTAACTTTTTTCGGTTGGTGAACTTGTTGCAGAAACCGCCATGGCATGGAGGGGCAATTGCAGGAGCTTGCACGGCAGGTGCAGTTGATTCAGATACGGTGTATGTATATATATATATATATGCAGGGATTCTCTTGCGAAGAGGTACTGAGAATACTTTCCTGTGATCTAAAAAGCCTACAATTGGAAGAAGCCTTTCCTGCGGCTACCATAGTTTCTATACTGCCAGATGGGTACCAACCATTTTGTAGGTGAGTGAGCACTAAAAAAACAACGTTTCTGGTCATACAGGGGATGACATGCATGGCCATCATCTATTTTAGTGACTTAGTGTTTATATAAAGCCATGATAAGGATATATAAGGATCCCTATTAACCAACCAGTCAAATGCGATTGGATCAACCCACGTTCCCTTATCCACTGTACATTCACCACCAGGTGCAGTTATTGCAATGCGGTTCCCCGGCGGAAGTCCGTGCAGCCAGCAAGACCTTGGCAGATTTCCAAAGAAGTCGTGTCTTGGGCAGGAAAGGTAGTTGAAACTGTCGGTTGAAACATGTGAGGCTGGAGGGTTTGATGGGTATGATTTGATGATGGTTCGGTAAGGGGATAATGGTTATAGTGGTAAGAGGCGGTGGTTTTAGAGACATGGAGAAATTACTTAATTCGACGATCGGATTGTTTCAAACAGGTGGAAAAAAAATGAAACCTTGAGGATCGTCCCTGTTAGTAAGTGGTTATGGTTAGTAGATCCGGTAGATCCCCAAAGTAGGGCAACGTTTCCCCTTCCAATCGGCCTATAAAGGCATGGTTAATTACTAACCACTTACATCACCCGTCCTGGGATGATTCATCCTCCAAGTCGACCATTCACAGGTGAGCAATGAATAAAACTATAGTTGTTTAGGGTATATAGGGGATGAAATCCTACATAGCTAAATAGGGATTACAATAAACCATGACATAAGGATCCTTGATAAAGCAACTACTATTTAATGGAAAGTAAGGAGCTGTTTGCATTGTTTTTTCCAGTTTTAACCCCAAGATTGTTGAGCATACTTTTTCCAAACGGGTGAGAAAAAAGCACTGCCAAGTCGACCATCGCCCAGGTGGTGCCTTACGCTTGGCCCTGCCGTTGCTCACCTCCACTCCCTTCGCCTGCGCCTTCGCAGCACAGAGCCTCGCCCAACGGGCACGCATCGGGGCGCCGGAGGATGCGGCCGAATGGCCAGAGGTGAGCCGGGAAGCCTTGGGGAAGGGGGGTATATGAGTTTCGTTCTTTTTTTGCGTTCTTGTGGAGTAGTTTGCGATGGTAATTATTAATTGAAAAACGCACAGGGTTCAGGCAGCGGAAGGCCGCGGAAGCTTCGCGGAAGGATGCCCTTCGCGGAAGGTTGCGGAAGGGGATGTTGGTAAAATACAGCGGATAGAATATGAATTAAATATCCTGATGTAGCTCAGTTTCCATGTCCCGTATTGGAATTTGATTTTGATATTCTACGTTGTGTGGGTTTGGTTTTGCTTCGGTGTTTCGCGGAAGCCGCGCGGAAGCTTTGCGGAAGCACCGCGGAAGGAACACATGCCCAAACAACGGTACTCCCTGCCGATGCCCTAACAAAGTCCAAGCCCAAGAAACGAACGTAGCTAGCAAAAGAGAAAGGCCAAAAAGAAAGCAAATGAAGGCCCAACAGGCGAAAATGAAAGGAACTGAAACCGACCACAACCAGAAACCTTGAAAACGTAATGGCGCTGTGGTCGCGGACGCAAAAACTAAGAAAACAAGGTTGCGGAAGCTCGCGGAAGGGTTCTATGTTAAATGTGTGTCGCGGAAGCTGGCGCTGTGGTCGCGGAAGCATTGCGGAAGCTGTTGCGGAAGCGGTGAATAATTTCCTTTCCACCACAAAGGAAAAAAGAACAAAACTCACATGGTCTAGGCAATTCACAACGACCTTTCTTGCCGGTTGGTCACCTTAAATGGTGGTGAAACGTAAGGAAATCCCTATACCCAAAATGGCCTTAGTTAATTCAGGTTAAGGATTTATAATAAATTGCCTAAGATATACGGTGAACGAACAAAGCGTGGTTCATTTTAGTTTCTGTATTTTGGAGGGGAGATTGGAAAGGAAGATGAGTTAAGAAACCCTGTGAATTAGGAAGATTTCGGCGATGATGACATTTTAATTTTAAAGTCACTCTTTTTGCGTGGAGATCTCCCTAAGACTGCTGCCAAGATTTTGCACGTCTCCATGCTTTTGTGAGGGAATATGTTCGCTTCAAAATAAGAATATAATTTAATTGATTTAGATTAATTTAGCATCTCGAGATGTTTTCTCACCTTTGCCTATTTGTTTGTTCCCAGTTGACATTGTGTCTTTGCTTTCTATCTTTTGTATTTCCCAACTTGACTTGCGAGTTTGTTTTGTTTACGAAGTTTACAAGGTGGGCCCCTACCAGGTATTAATGGAGTTATAACCCCTGTGAGTAGGGTTATACATCCATTTACCCATTTATAAGGCCATTTCAAAGAGATTGAACTCCATTTGTAAAAGTCCCACCTTGGTAGTTAGCATCTTGGATTCTTTCAGTTGCCACTAGGATGTCCGGTTGGAAGTTAGCATCAATGGTTCGTAAATGGGTTATAGCCCCAATATATCCTATTTATAAGTAGGTGAAATCACTATAACCCACCATGAGCCTTCCAGCCACCATGAAAAAAATTAAGGTTCACTTGCCACCTACATCCACCAGCTTATTAGTAACCATTAAAAAATAATCCTAAAAAGGTAGGGTTTGGGGGGGCTCATAACCCATTGATCCTAACCAACGGGAGTTGCCAAGCAGGTGGCCCAGAAGATCCTCGAGTTGCTCTGTACCGAGCATCAGACGAACCTTCCACGCTTGGCGCAGCGACAGCTGTGCGTCGCCTTGTCGCGTTGCTTCGTTGCGCTCGGTCGCTTGGTTGGATGAAACAAGGGAAAACCTGGCTGTGTTGGAAGTGAGGTGTGCAACACTGTCCCTTAGTTGAACTGGTTACACACCTCAAAACTATCGGCTGGACCACAAAAATTGGTGTTTTTAGTTTTTCAATCCCTTTCCAAAGGGTATTTTCAGGTTCCATATTTGTTTTCGGGGGTGTAGGTGATGTGATGCCCAAAACGACAGGATACTAGTCTACAGAGGAAGACGTGCTTTCACAGAACATAGACTATTGAGTCGATTGACAATTGTTTTTTCCAGGTAGTAAAGATTGATTGATAGATGTATAGATTTGGTTATGACCTTAAAAAACAAACATATCACAAAGTATCCGCAAACACTTCAGATACCTAAAATAGATGTACTCACGAGCCCCCCACAGGTACAGGAAACCCTCTATTTTAGGTACCGTAAAATCCTTTGGTGTGGGAATGTGTGGGACGTATGTTGACAACAACTGCACCAGGTGACGAATGGCCAGAGGCAGTACCCACGGCTCTCCAAAAACTGGGCGCCCTTGAGCAGTTGACGCCATTACTGGAGTTCCTGCAGGCGTGTTTTTGGATGGCTGGGACATATAGGATAGAGCTGTTTGGCTGGGACAACAAAATAAGAAACTGAAACAAATCAAACTTAAAAGCAGCAGAATCATTGATGGTATATTGCTCAAACGTTGGAATCATCTTACATGTTTTGTTCGCAGGGGGAATAACTTATTATGGCTGGTCAACCTACCCCTCCCCAAACGTACCCAATGAGCGTCTTGTTAGCCAATTTGTTTCCCTTAATAAGGCCTTATTAATCCCTTATTTGGGGGGGCCAAACAAATTGGGTGTGAAAAACTCGGCGCCCACCAGAAATGGAAAGGCTTTAGCTGAAGAACCTTTCAGCCGACGTTTGTTGGTCGATGGCTCATTGAGGTGGAAACCGTGTGGATTGGTGATGATGAGAAGGGAAGCAGCTGGTGTCCCGTATACTTGGAGGATCATCCCGGTTAGTAAGTGATTAGTAACCCCCATAACCCCGTTATAAGCCATTTAGGCCACTTGGAAGGGGAATAAACCCAGTTAGGGGGCTTACTAACTATGGTTATTAACCACTTACAAACTGGGATGATCCTCCAAGTATGCTCCGGTAAACTAACATAGATATAGAAAACCCACCAGTTTGATGGTATCGACATGGTATTGACCAAGAAAAATGGTGCTTTGTTAGTTTACTGGAGTGTAAGAGACAACAAGGAGGCATTTTGGGGATGCTGCTTGTAAAATATGAATATGGTTGTGGGTCAAACTGATTGTTTGTTTTTGTACTTTGTTCTTCAATACCAAAAGCTGACCAAAACCTATGAACAAAACATCCACTACATCCCAGGAGATTCACCAATTTAACCATTGAGGTGTCGCAGCCAACCAATGATATATAGATATATATAGATATGTTAGTATTCTTCTTCAATACATCAAAGTTGACATCAACCAAATAAAGATCTTTCATGCAACATTTATACTTGTGAAATTTTTATACAAAAGATCCTTTATATTTTTTTTGTGTTGGGGGGGATGAGCCCTATGTAGCACCCGAAACCGAAACCCGAAAAAGATTCCATGGTGACATCCCACCACCCTCAGGAGTCGTTTCCTCTTGGCGTTGCGGCGGCGCGAAGCTGCGATCTTTGCGGCACTCAACGAGGTACCCCCCTGAAGCGCAGCACAGATGTTGTTGGGTAATTGGGATGGATGAAACGTGACTTTTTGGATATTATAACAACTGGAGTTGAAGCCTTTGGTAAAGTGAAATGAAAACAACTTGGGGTGACTGGTGGCTGGAAGATACCGAGAAATCCAAGAAACTATTATCAATGTGGTGAATCTTAGGGATCTTAGGGGTTTAGACTAGTTTGGGGTAACTAGAAGATACCAAGAAACTACTTGTATTATCAATGTGGTGATGGATTAGTAAGAGAAATTTTCCTGCAAAAAATTGCCTGAACTTAGTTTTCGGTTGGTGAAATCTCATGTCGTTTCCACTGGTAGAATTGCGTCACGTACATAGATGGTGGCGGTTAAGCCGAGATATTTTGGATTTTGCTGCCCCGGCTTTCTTCAGGAAGGTGAACTTGATTCTGACTTTTGACTATGTAGCATCTTTGCCAAATGGGTTGGTTCAACCACGAATGCTAAAAGCATTTGGATGAGTTTTGATCCTTTTTTTTTGGCGAAACATTGGTAACATTTTTATGGAAACTGACCATGCTGAAAAAAGAAAAACAGATGAACCACTGTATCTTGAGGGTCAGAGCAGGAATTGAAGTTCCCAGTGGCAAAGGAAACTGAGTCCAAACATGAGAATTGTAGCATGTTCTATCTACTCCATGATGGTACTTTTGATATTTGCTGCAAACTATTTATATAATACGGACGGTTGTGTAGCAAAGCAGGGGCGGATTCAAATGCCCAAATCCAATACTCTATTAATCAGGGACCATTCAATCATCGTGCGGATTCAAGCAATGAAAATATGAAAATAACGCTCTTCCAAGCTTCATCAAATTTGCCTCCTTCCACCACCGAGTTAGGTAAGTAGTTAATAACCATGGTTTTTTTTTATCAGGTTGTTCCCCTTCCAAATGGCTTTTTGATGGCTTATACATATGGGTGATCTTAACCACTTACAAGTCCTGAGATGATCCCCCAAGCTGCCAAACCCCTGGGATTCAGGCCTTACAACGACAGCCTTCTGTTGCTACCTTGGACAGTGCTGCAGCATGGCTACGGGCGCAAGGGCTCTATGAGGCACAAAGTGTTGGAGGTTTGGGGAGGCTGAGATCTTAGGTGACTCAAGGTGCATCTATATTTTTGATATGTTTGTTTGATATTTAGTTTTATTTTGTTGTTGTGTTTTTGTTTGTATACTTATCTATATTTTGATGTATGTATTATATTATGTTTTTTTCATTTGTTCATGTAACTCATGTACATATAGTTTTTCTTACGAACGAACCTAGAACTCAACTGAACCTTTTTTTTGAGGGCGGAGTTGACTTTTCCACTTCTTGGGTCAAATCGTTACAACAGCTTGGATCATTTCGGTCACTTGGATTGGTATATGATGCGTTTGGGAATTTCTGTGTTTGATGTTCCTTTGAAATCTGAATGTTGTTCTATCCTTCTGTAGATGATGCTCTAAGTTTCTTGTTTGTTGGTTTATGGTCTATTAAAGCTTGATATAGTTTTTTCGACGCATGTCACGGATGTTGCTGTTGGAAGGAGTGGCTTCCAATGATTGGTGTAGGTGCTGCATATACAGACTTGCATCCAAGCTTGGTGGCATTGGCACCGGCTTTGCAGAATCAGGTGGGCCCCGTTGTGTTGGTTGGGGGATTTGTTGGGGATAAAATGCTACCATGCAGGTATATTTACATATAGGGAATATGGGGATTATAATAAACCAATATTAGGATCTCTTATCAAACAACCAGTATAGTGGAAAGTAGGAGTGCTGTATTTTTTCGTGGCTCAGGTGGGAGGGAGTGACATTTTTGTTGTTTTTCGTTGGTCCAGTGTATGTTGAATTTCAGCCAGAAGAACAATAGAGAAAGGCAAGAGAATCTTGTGGTAACGACCTGGAAGGGTGGCAAAATAGTTTTACCCTCCCTGAAACTAACAGTTCGCACCTGAAACTAGGCCTTCCCAAAAGGAAACTAGTATTCCAACCATCCATTTTCGGGTGCTATGTTAGTTTCATGCAGGGTATTTGTATTTATACATGATATGGGAATATCAATACGCTCGCTTCTTCCAAGCGACCCTTTTGATCACGCTTAGAACCCCCAGAAAAAAGTCACTTTGAACAAGCTGGCATATGATTTGAATATATTTATAGCGATACCTTCAACCAAGATTGCTGGTTGTTGTTTGTACTTCACTGTGACGATGACATGTTCCCAATCAAGTTTTCTGATGTGTCTGTTTTTTTTTTGGGGGGGTATGATACGTTTTGCGTACAAAGTGCCCCAAGAAGTACATGGGTTATAACCCCAAGGTATCCCATTTATAAGTAGGTTATAACTAACCCATTGATCCTAACCATTGATCTTAACTTTATATTGTGGTTATAACCCATTTACTATCCTTTTGATCCGATCACCTCCACCCCCCGGGAAATTCCTCGTAGCTTTGCTGCAGCAAGGTACCTCAACTCCTTTGTGATCCATCGGCCTTGGCCTCAGCAACGCAGCTATGGGAGGCGGCTTTGCCTTTAGCAACACACACTGATGCAGAAAGGCGGGTTTTTCGGGAGGGAGGTCTGTGAAGGACTACAAAGTTTTTTGGGGAAGATCAAGATTTAGTAAGGAAGGATGGTTGGGATATTTGGTTGTTGTGTGGTTTAATCGATTGCTGGTTTTCGGGAAGAAAAACATGGTACCTATGGAGAATGAAGACAGCAGGTTTAGATGTATATGAACAAATTTAGACGAAGATTCTAGGCCTAACTCCTTCACACTTCAACTACAGGCCTTGTCCTACTGGTAGTCTCAAATCAAAGTTGGTGCCCCTCATGTCGGCATACCAATTGGACACAGAAAACGTTTGATGCACAAAATTGCAAGTTGAAGTGCCTTTGAAGCAGCTTCAAACGGAAAGATTGATGCAAAAATGGCTCCAAACAACTTGCCTATGTTGCTGTGCCAAAAAAATGCAGCCTGTTGAGATGAAACAAATCAAGCTAACCGGCAGGGCTGCCAGGGCCAAAACGGGTATGATGGGTGATTTTAGGTCAATGATGTTCATTTTCAGGTGTGTGTGTGTGTGTGTGTTTGTTTGTGTGTTTTCCTGGGATGGTGGTATCATCCATCATTACTTTGAGATTATATACGAATTAGATCCAATTAGATTTCGGGGGCAAACCACCTATATATATATATATATTGAAGATGAATCAGATGTCTGTGGTCCATCTACATAGTAACTGTTTGACCATTCTATTTATGACCTCTACCAATTTCCATCCAAAACAATTCAGCCGGGGTTTTCCTGTTGTAAGCGTGGTGCCACACATGAAGTCTACCAGGATCCTTGCGCCGATCCTTATCACCTTGCAAGAACTTATCTCGCTATGCAGAGGTGGGCAGGGAAGCATGGAATCTCAAGTCACTCTTGGTTTGGAGATCCCAGACTTCTTGCTATTCACATCCAAAACCCACTCTTTTTTGCAGGGTCCACTGATGCTTAGGGTAGATTCTTAAACAAAAAAATGTCAAGCAAACTACTTGGATGTCCCAGGAAGTTAGTACATGGTTAGTAAGTGGGTTATAACCCCCAATATACCCCATTTAGAAGTAGGTTTGAACCCATTTACTAACCATTTACTAACCATTTACTAACTTCCTGGAACATCCAAGTAACCTCCGATTCAGGCGATGAAGAAGCCTTGGGTGCATTACTCACAGCCTTCCATGCAGCTGTGACCCAACCGTCAGTAGTGACAACCACAGCGACGCTAAGGGCCATGACGATGCTGGGAGTTTTAGAATTGGAGAAATGGGGCAAAGTGGGTGTGTGGGAAATTTTGAACGGATTTTGTTGTTGCTTTGTAAGACTCCTGACCCATCAAAACTGGTTATTTGGAGATCCTTCCTGGATGAAACCGTCACTGAAAATCCAGCCCTTTTTGCGCAAGTTGCCCGTCCCAATTGGTTGGATTCTGGATGGAACCTTGCGAAGTATTTATGATCCTGAAGTTAAAACATGTTATATTTATATATTGCCCACAAAAAAAATGATTTCTGTGGCAACAACTCAAGTTTCCCTAGCCTATCCTGCTTAATGTTTGTTTTGTGTATTGACAATTGAAACATGTATTTTTATTATTTTTTATTGGTGTTCATTTCTCAAATTGTAACTGTAAGATGTGCAAATTTGTCTACTGTACTTATTATTGAGATGGGTTAGTTGAATCACAAACCGTGGAAGTGAAGTCTTAACCAAGTGTTTGATACCTGATGGATGGTGTAGAAGAACCTCTTTATCATCTATCTTGCACCCTGCACCCTTAGAAATATTCATGTACGCATGCATCTGACAATACCTGGGTATCTTCCTGCGTTGTTTTTTTCCCGATCAGATGTTTACACAGCTCGGAAGAATTCAGATACAGTATACAGTATATGCAACAAAGTTTTCAGAGTCAATGCGAAAAATGAATCACCACTCACCCGATTTTTAACATATGTAATTTAAACGTTTTTATTGATGTGTATATACATACTTATGTATCTAGATCTATATTTGATTGATCATAGGCCATTACAATGATCCAACCATTGGCCAACTTTTTTTTAAAAAACCAAACATGGGATCAGGGAAGATTATTGTTTTCGTTTTCTCAGTTGAATTGACCCATGTTGACCCAACTCGCAGCTGAAGTGATCCATCAGCGCCATACGCTTAGGATTGACATGGGCATGAAATTGATGATCGCAACAGGACCTCGTAGTGGCCTAGAGGCTGAAGGGAAAGAAACATCAAGGGATGTGTCCCAGCTTTCCAACAACAAAGGCTATATGAAGGCTTTACACATGAAGATGGAGGTTGCATTTTTTTTCAAGATGCCAATAGGTGGTTAACTTTTTTTCTCACAATGATTCATGGCAAGTGGAAAGTTGCCCCTAAGATTTACACATTTTGGGAAGGAACCATGTTTTAATTTCAACAGTTTGGAAGGAAGAGACAGGTAAATATGGGTTTCCCACCTTCAGACATGCTGGGTTACCCGCTGGTGCTATGTGCGTTATTTCGGGATTTTGGCACCCTAAAGTGATTCTAAAAGGATCGAATCCAATCTCTACTGCAAAGGGAGCCGTCTCGAAGCAGGAGGCCTTTTCGCTTGAAGAAATTAGGCCACACTAAAGTCAATGGCACAGGTGGGGAGTGGCCAAAACCCTTCTTAATCGATGATTCACCTTTGAGACTAGGGAATTCAAGCCAAAGCCTATGGAATCCGATGGAAATGAACCCATTTGTATTTTTTAAAATGGAACCCTTATGGAATCCGTGGCCTTTGGAAAGGAACACACATAACACCAACCTTGTGAATGGAAACCAATCAATGAAATGAAAGCTTCATCAACCCACATGAAAACCTTATGGGACTGAAAGCTCTTTAACTGAAACCCACATGGAATGAAAAGCCTTATCAACACTCTCATCACCAAACATTTCAGGCACCTAAAATGGAACTACTCACCTATACAAGCTGTATGTAAGGCTCATGTAAGGGAAAACCCACCCCCAAAATAGCCCTGATAAGGTTCAGTACCTCCACTTTAGGTACCTGAAAGTCTTGGTGATCTCATGTTGTTTGGTGTTTTTTTGTTCCAGGTGGATTTGAAAGGAGGTCTTCTTGGACGTTGTTTCGATGCCTGGGAAGGAATGGCTACCTGTGAACATTGCACTTTGATGGAGGAGCAAGCCTTTCACGCATTATTGGAGGTGATACCTCAGGTTGGATAGACAATTTTTTGTTAGTTGGGATGGGTTTGGGGGTGTGGTGCATGAATGTTTGCGGGTTGTTGGCATGTAAAAAGATGTGGTTATTTTTTGTTCAAGATTCAGATACATACCATGGTTTTGGACAGTGGATTTGCTGTTTGAAGTGATTCTTATTGGGCTCAGATTGAATGATGGCTGTTATTGTGTCAGACATCACGAGGGAATTGTGCATCAAAGTTTTCGTTGGTGCTACATCAAAAAATGGCTGAAACATATGATCACCAAGAATTTCAGGTACCTAAAATGGAGGTAGTGAACCTTAGAAGGCTAGTTTTGTGGTGGGTGTTCCCTTGCAAAAGCCTTACCTACAGCTTATATAGGTGAGTACCTCCTTATTACATGACAATTTTCTTGGGATTAGAGTGATTAGAGTGTGATTTCCAGCCAAGCTATTGGTGTTTGGGGTGCCCTGGTTGCCTGTAGGCCTGTAGGTATATCCAGCATTTTGGCAGACATTGGTAGTTTGTTGCGTTTTTTGTTGTCGGCTGGTTGTTGCAACTTTGTTATTGTAGGCTTGAATACTTAAAATAAAAAGGCTGCAACTCCTGGGATAGTGATGGGTAGTCACTACATGAACTGTGGTGTATGTTTTGTAGTATCACTTTCTTTATAGCAAGTAACTTTCAGTAAAATTAATACCAAACCTTTTATCGTCTTACTGATAGTTAATGGTCATGGGTTCAACCAGTCAAACATGCCGAAGACAACTGGGCACCATAATTTTGACAGCGGGATCTTTCATGTATGCATTGTTCATATTCGTGCATGAAGTTTGTGCGCAACTCGGGACTTGGGTGCCAAAACACCTCAACAATTTGGCACCCCAATTTTTTTAAAGGAATTTGGGTCGCCGCCAAAGGAGGTATGTAGAAATTCATAAAACCGGATGTATATATGTGAACCAGACCATGAGTCAAACAAAAACTTCAATGTTTTATTGGTGGAAATTTATCGTCCTTATGTTTCTTTAGTACACTTGCAAATGGCAAAATCAACGCAACAGGGACTGTTTTGTGCTTGTAAGTATTAAACAATTCCGGAGTTGATCATGCGAATAGATCCTGGTTGGCATGGAATATTCCTCTACAGGCTCTGATGCTGCCAGAAGATCTACGATCGACCGCTATCACTGCATCAAGCGCGACTGTGCGGGGTCGGATGGCGCAGTTGTTGACGGTTTGGTGCGGTCAAGAACCGCATAGCCAGCAACGGCTGCATCAAGTGGTACCTTAGCTGATAACGACACAGGGCAGAACTTTGAGACGTGGTGTTTTTGCAGAATAGCTGTTTTGTAGTGGAACATGGGTTAAAACATTGGGCATTTCCAAGGGCAAGTGCTTCAGTTGAAATCGGACCATTGTCTTAAATGTTGGATGATGCTTTCATGTCTACTTGTGTTGAAGTGGTTTCCTAGAACTACTTGACTGGATTTGGAATGTCCATCCCCCCAACAAAAAACACACACCTTTACAGAGAATAAGGTTGCCATAAGAGGCAAACCAAAAAAAGAATACATCAACAACATAACAACCAACCAACAACAACCAACCAACAAAAAAAGTCACGAAAAAAAAACAAACACAATCCGAACTTCTTGAGATCCGTCGCTTGGACCACTTCTTCTCCAATGCCGTGGCGGGACCCACGTCGTCGCTGCCATACTTGGAACTGCTCTTGGCCTTCGCCTCGGCCGTGGCCGAAGCCGTGGCGACAGCCAGCAGCACGGAGGAAGGGAACATGCCGGTGGAGTTGCAACGGTGGCTTTGTATTTAAACAAAAAACGAAGGAGGGGAATTTTGGTTTGTGTGCTGCTGTGTTTTGTTTTGTTGTTTTGTTTTTAGATACATTGGCGTTTGGTATTCTATGTCTTAGTATCTATGTAAACGATGAACAAACAAAAAGAACATGTATTTTGATTTTGTACATGTATTTGTTGTTAGATAGTGAAAAAATGAAAACAACTATTGGGTGTATGTGGTTGGTTGAACTGTTTGTTGAATAGTCGATTGAAAAGTCTGATTTTCATGTTGGGGTCATGTGCTGGGAATATTTCCAAAAGACAAACAACACTGAAATAGGCGAGTTGATGATGAACAATACCACGTTAAAATTTGGACAATCACTATTTCCTCAAGAATCCTGCAATCTCAAAACAGTATCTTGAAGTCCTAGAACCTTGCGATCCAGAGTGTGAACCCTCCATTAGAGGTTCAAATGATTCTTAGGTTTGTCTTAGTGTTGTTGACTTTGCCTTGAAATCTGCATGCTTCAAGAGATCTTTTCGAATTTTTGAAGTGTCCAACAACTTGCAGTTCCTGCAAGACGGGTGCACGCCAAAACCCATTACCCGTGACTATTGAGATTTGCATTCTCTTTGGGGGTTTCATCATCCAATGATGATCGGGATGTTTTCTTGTCATTTCGCAGCACAAGTTTTTACAAGGTGGGTCCCTACTACTTCAAAATGGAGTTATAACTTAGAACATTTATATATACATTTATAACCCCGAAAAATGGCGACAGAAAATACATTAAACATGAATGGAAGACTGGTTTCATTTCACACCTTTTAAATGTCGTGATTTTTTTCACCCTACAAGGTGGGCCCCTACTATTTCTAAATTGAGTTCCAATCCCTATAAATGGCCTTATGAATGGGTAGCTGGAGTTATAACCCCTACAAATGAAGTTGTAACCCTACTTACAACTATTACAAGGCCCACCTTGTACTTTCAACCTGGTTTTCTGGTTTCGTCGACCAAAACGAATTTAACGACCTCAGGGTCTTGTCCTTGGTGCCAAAGACATTGACCATAGGTGGGAATTGGGGTGACCGGCCGGGTGGGGCACGGAGAAAAAAACGGGTTGCTGTATCTATATGGGTATTATATGGGTGGTGGTTTCAAATATTTTTTATTTTCAACCCTATTTGGGGAAATGATCCAATTTGACTCATATTTTTTTTTTTTAGCCTTCTGGCCCAACGGCATTAGGTTCAGGGAGACGGTGCCCCCAGGGAGAGGCTATCGTCCTCATCGGACGGGGTTTCTCGTCAAACAAACCCCCTTCCGTAAGGAGGTAGCATCCTTGGTTCATTTGTAGTTTGAGTTCACTTGTGGGATAGTCATGGAAAATGCAATGGCTCTTGTTTCTTCTTTACGAACTCCTTGGTCTGACAAGTTGAAGAGTGTTCTATTTGATGATCTTACCCCCATTGATCTGTGGCAAGTGGCTTCATATGTGACGACTTTTGGGATTGTTGGTTGTGCATCTTGCCAACAAGTCGAGATCGAGTATTTGAACTTCATCTCGTTTCAAGGAGTGCAAGTGCAGAACCCCTCAAGAAGTTTGATTTTGCAATTTGATGATTGTACTCCTCCCCAACTTCCAAGAGGGACCACCATTGGGGTGGCAAATTGTTTGGTCTCCTCAACGGAGCCTATGGTGGTGAGTTTGACCAGATCTTCAAAGCTTTGGTTCATTCCCGAATTTTTACCGGATTTTGAGTGGCATTCATGCAACTTATTTTCTGGGGCGTTTGAAGGCTGGATGAAGGCGATTGAGTGGTGTCACAAACAACACTTTTTCCATATTCGGCAATCTATTTCAGTCGATTGTGATCCTGATGTGATGCAAATTTGGAGTTTACAAAATCAGTGCGAGTTCCACACCGCTCCCATCCCATGTGATGACATTCCTAGTGGTGACAAACTTGGGCTTTGTTTGCCTATTCACGAGTTTTCTTGGGCGAACTGGTGTAGGTTTCCTGTGAACCTTTTCTTCACAGCTTCTCCGCCATGTCAGCCGTGGTCTTTGAGTGGCACATCAGCAGGTATCGAGTCTGACAACGGGTTTGCTTTCATTCACTGTTTGCATTCTATCAAAATGGTGAGACCTATCTTTGCTGCCCTCGAATGTGCAGATGCTATTCAACAACATCAGCACTATAGGACCATCAAAACTCTTATGGATATGATTGGCTATTCTCTAATTTGGAGCACCATTTCCAAGTATGACGACCTGACTCCTATGAGACGCTCCAGATGGTTAGCTGTTTGGATGAGATCTGACGTCAAAGTGACTTATCCATCTTACCTCGGAAAGATTGCTGGTGTACATAGATTTTCATGGGATCATCCAATGTACAGATGTGTGGTACCTGAGTATTTTCACCACCAACTGGTTTTGAGTCGCCACCTCATTGGTATCTATGGTTCCTTTGATTTTCTTCCCAAGGCCAAGAGAAACAAATTAGGGGCTAATCATTCTGTCAAGGAGGTTCTTTCTTCTAGAATTCTTTCCCCTGATGAAATCATGCCGACGTTATGCGCCATGTACACGCCAATTGGCTCCGTGTCTGCATTGCCTTCGAAGGTTGATGTTGCCTTTCACCAATTAGGCAACTCAGTGTCAGTGCCACAAGCGTTGTGTTGCATCCTCGTTGCATTCGATTCCATTCTCCGTTTTGAGATTGACATTGAATCCATCATCAAGAAGTGTTGGAGTGAAAGAGTTTGTTCTAGCAACCTGTTCTTCATTGTCTTTAAGGATGCCTTCTTATTTTTGACCCCACAAGACCTTTCCTCCAAGATTGACTTTTCTTGTGGGTTTGAGTTTGAAGGGGATGGGATCAGATGCGATATTCTTGGCACCTGTACTTCTTTGGTTGTTGACCCGAATTGGACCATTTCGAAGTTTTGCCTTGCGTGTGGTTTACATGACATTGTTCGGCAAGGTTTTGAATGTTACATCGATGGAATGAAGGGTTCTTGGGATTCCCTTTTTCATGAGATTGAAGGTTCACAGGTCACTATTGCTTTCAATGGAACACACCTCTTGAATGTGTGTGTACTGATTTCTGCCACCCAAGAATGGACACAAATTGATGATTCTATCTTATTAGCTCATGTAAGGCAGGTCGAATCCATTGGCATTGAACGAATTTGTGATTCGCCACCCGATATCACTGACATTACCAGCGGTGCACTTTTCGATCGTTGCTTTGCATTTGCAGGAGGATCCAAAGAACCTTTCGTTTTCTTGTGTCCAAAGAATGCGGATTTCTCCGTCGTACAGAATTTGATTTGTACTCAGGCATCCGTTCCTTTCAATAGCACATCGTTGACTTGGCATGAATGTAAGAGTCATCCTTTCATTAATGTTGACAGGGTCTTCGTTGGTGGAAACTGCGCATCCTCACCTGGGGCTTGTGTACTCATCACCAACAATGGGAATTTTCACTCTTGTTGCCTTCTTGAACAGCTGATCCCAATTAACATTGCCAAAGACCTCAACCTGACCTGTTTTGCAATCAAGAAGAATGACCAGCATATCGCTAGGTTCACTTTGCAAACGTTTGATGATTCTGATTGGATTGACTTTGCAACTGACACTACACTGCCTTCAGCCGAAGTTATTCAAAGTGCCATTGACTTGAGGTTCTCGCATTTTGGTACCACAGGAGTTGCACTTGCCACTGATGAAATGGCATTCATTCTGAGGCTAATCAGAGCTGAAGTTTCAGATACTCACATTGGTCTCTTAGTCGATACAGGTGCTGATGAGGTCAAGCAAGTGCTTGACAACATTCGGATCGTCGTTCGTTCAATCTCATCACTGTTTGAAAGTGGACACAAGAGGGTCTTCATTCCGATCCTTATCCCTGGCCATTGGTGTGCAATTGAAGCATCATTGCAGATCGATTATTCGATTAATTTCGTTGCTGTTGGCTTTCCACAAGACATTGTCCATGATGTCATTCAGTTTGCCAAGATCTGCCTATTTGCAGTCTCAAATGTCATCCACACCTTCATGCTCCCTCTCTGTGGCTTTGATGGATTATGTGGGTGGATGATCGTCAAACGTTGGTTCAAAAGACTCGATCTCTCACTGCCATTCGAATTTTGCCAAATTGCACTTGATCAAAAGCACATTTCGTTACTTGACTCGTCGCTACCTGTCGATCTCATGCCTTCATGTCACATCACTTGTGAACTTGTCAAGTTTGCCAGATTGATTCGCAGTGCCTTCATTCTCAATCTTGTGATCTTTGAACCATCAGCTGCACTTCGACAGAAGGATCCGCCTTGGGGAAGAACTTTGCAAGATGATGATACTGAGATGCCTTCGCCGAAATCCAAGGTACCCCAGAGTCAAGTCAAACCGGAGGATCCTTGGGTCAACTTTGACCCGTGGAAGATCGGGTCAAGTACAAGATCGTGCAAGTGGGAAGACCTGAAGTTACCCACTGACCATCCC